>VMDO01028591.1:0-23726 GCA_007922755.1 Pedetes capensis
TTTGGGATTGTTTCGGGAATGGATTGCCATGTCCTGCTCCTGTTTTTTGGTGCTGGGGGTGGAACTCAGGGCCTCAGAGAATACAGCGTGGCATTCTACCAAGTGAGCTAAACCCCAGCTTCTAACTAAATTCTTCTGTCATGGGGATATATATTATCTTTGATATCTTTCTCACTAAAGCTATATATGTTTATTTATAAATATAAAAAGTAATAATGCATGTACTAACATTTTCCTGACTACATAGCACAAAGAATAATATCTATAATATCTCTTCCAGATAAATATAACAACAAGTATTCTTAAAAATTACTTGTAGAATTATGGAAGTACATCTAAGTGAATTATTCCTAATTCAAGGACATATATTGAAAATAATGTCTTTTTTTACTCCTTGATTGATTGGAGATCTCTGAGTTTGTTACTACAATGTACCAAATGAATAGTAAGGTTAATTTTTTCTCTTTTGAAAGAATTCCAGTTTTTCTTTATATCCATTCCTTCTAATCTAAAATTTGAAACAAATGTCCTGCATGCCACTGTTGTAATAGCTAACCTATTAAATAGTGCATCTAGTTAGGTTTTGGAGCATACCATAGATAAGGCTGTGTACCCACAAATCTTATTATGTAATTGCATTGTTATTACTCATATTAAGGTTATGGTATTGGGAATTTAAATGTGGGCTTTCTCCTTTTGAAAGCAGATATTGGAGTTATAAAAACTGGGCAAGATTTTATTTTTTATAGAAGTACTTTTTTATGTTGGGTTTTGGACGCAAGTAGAGTTTTGGTGAAAGTATAGTAGAATTGGTCCTCACATTAAAATACCATCGACAATAGAAGAGATAATTACTGGTGAATTGCTTTCACGTTTCTTCTTTCCACATTCTACAGAGAACCATCAGCCATTCCTTCCTTGCAGCCCAAGATCATCTTCCTTTGGTTGTTATGCTGTGATTGATTCATGAACACCAAGCAGAGAAGTGGTGAAGTTGAGTTAGTCACAGGAAGCTCCACTTTCCTTTGGACCCCACTTACCAGTTGGAATTGCAGTAGCCCCTTTTCATTGTGCATTCAATTCTGCCATCAGAATGGAAGACATCATTACTTCCCTAAAAGTGTTACATGGATTCTTCAGATCAGACTAATAATACTTCAGATAGGTTTGACTAGTTATAGACGTTGCCCACTGTGTGTGAATGAATATGTATTTTTTACTTTGCTTTGCAGTACTAGGGGACAGAACGCAGGACTTTGCACATACTTTGTATGTGATCTACCACTGAGCTGCAACCCCTAGCCCCTTTTTAAATTTTTATCTTGAAACAGGTTCTCCCTACGTTACACAGGCTGCCTCTAGCCTAGATCTTGTGATCCTCCTGGCTCCGCTTCTGTAGTCACTAGGATGACAAGTGTGTGCCACCATGCCTGGTGTATATTTTTAACTTTTAAATAAAGGAAACACACTAACTCTTCTTAGTTTTAGACTTATGGGAGGTTTTCAAATGGAAAAACAAGAATATACATGGTACCAAAGACTTAGAAGTTGATAGGTTTAATACTGATGTTTTTACTCCGAAAGAAACTATTAAAAAATAAAACTACAAGGTTGTTTCCAAGAATCACAAAAAATTAGAAACTGTCTAGGTGCCCATTGACTGCTATAGTCTGATACTGTTCTTGAAAAGCTCAAAGATAAGCCAAATTTGAGCAACACATCATTGAAGGATACATAAATATGTGGTAAAGTTACGACACAGAGAAGGTTGCTGTTTGTCGGAGAGTCGGCCAAGAGGCGAGGTAGGGGCACCTGGAGAGCTGTAGAGTGCACTTCAGACTCAGCTGGAAAACTCATCTGTTCTCTGTTTGGTGTCAAATATTATGTAATGAAAACATTTCTAAAATCAGTTTGACAAAGGTAACAATCATTGGTTACCTTATGAAGAATTGTAAATGTTAGACCTATTAGGTGAATGAGAGAAATTCTCTTAGTATTGTGTGAATAACTACTTAACAATCTTTCTGGGTATTTATAAATTACTTAGGTGGAATTATTTAAATGGTGCTATGGAAAGTAAGCCATTACATGGAACTTTGTCCAGTTTGGACAGAAACGGCTGCTAATTTCTTTATAGGCCGATACCTCTCACAGGATGAGTGTGAAGAGTATAATAAAGGACTTAGAAAAAACTGTATGATTTAAATATTGTTAAAATGTAAGACTTTTCTTTCATCTTTCCTATTCTTGTATTTTTCCCAAAGCATAGTAATTTGACATCGTTGTTGCTTGGCTTAAGACTATTTTCTTATCTTATGTGTTTATGTGCTTATGTGTTTAGCTGTAGAACTCATATATTTGCTTTATAGTTGTTAATTCGACTTTCTCCATCAATCCCTTTGGGAAAACAACAAAATGTTGTAGGTGGTGAGGATTATGAGGAATATCAGTTATATATAAGTACATTCGGAGCACATGGCAGTTCAGTTTTGCCTCGTTTAGCCCATTGGCGAGTGTTTATTCATCAGTTTGCATGTCTGCTGTGGCCTTAGACTCTATGTCTGCTCAGGACCCTGCTTCATAGGCATCTGTGTTCTACTAACCCCATGTTTATATCAGTAGCCTGGGTTGTATTGCATATCTCTGTGCATCTTTTCTTTGTCCATCATTACAACTGAAATATGTTCCGTTTTTCGTGCTCACTTCCGTTTCTAGGACTTATCATTCATTTTGATAGTCATTTCCTTCCTTTTCCTTTTTCTTTCTTGATGCACAGAGACATATCATTAGCTTATACTTATACAGAAAAATAGCACCATGATTTCACTAAATGTACTTTGTATCCAATCATTTACTGAAGAGAATCACATAATATTCATAATGCAAAATAAATAATGATTTATAGACTATTTTCTGGAGAAAATGAAGATATTTGATATTTGATAAATCATCTTATGTTGATATAACATGATTGATAAGCAATTAAATATTCCTATTTGTGCTTTTCCTTTTTAATTATGTTAATTAATTAATAAAAAAAATTTTTTTTGCAGTACTTGGGTGGGTGAACCCAGGGCCTCGCACACACTTGTAAGTGCTCTTTCACTGGGCTGCAGCACCAGCCCATTTTTGATTTTGAATCAAGGTCTCACTAAGTTATGCAGGCTCCCTCTGGCCTCTAACTCAATCCTCCTGGCTTCTTCTCCCAAGCTGCTGGGATTACAGGCTTGCACCACCGTGCCAGGTTGCTTTTCATTTTTAAAATTAGGTTCCACAAAGTATAAGTTTGGCATGTTCTTAAATTGCTGAAGAAAAATATCTAAGCTCAACAGAATTTCCAAAAAACTGATTCTGTCTTATACACATGGCATGCGTGTATTATGTGAGTGTGTATGGCATTGTATTCATAATCAGTTTACCTGTAAATGTAATTCCAATAAGAATACACACAGGGCATCTCCTCTCATGATACTGTTTTTATTATCACCATTAAAAAAATTCCCTAGTTGAATTAAAAATGGTTTAATATGGAAATTAGTTTTTGTCAGTTTGTAAATTGGAGACTTTCTTGAAGTTAATAATTGCTTTTAAATTTTATGCATTCATAGAAATTCTTCAAAAATTCTTAGCTTTGTAAACTTATATAATGAATGTTAACACCTTTTTTGCCATTTGGCAATACAGACTTTGTATGACTTTAATACTATTTGGCTAAACTTTGGCACAAGGTCCATGCTCAGTAGTATTAGTAAAGCTCACATTTTCATATCTCTTAACAAAAATAACAGCATTTTGAATATTAACAATGAATAGAAATTTCATAGTGGAACTGAGAAAAAAAGCATAACGTATACATACTTTAAGGAGAGAGTAACCTATAATAAGTCACTTCATATACAGAGATTGCAAAAAACACATTTTAAGAAAAGAAAAAGCTGTATTAAAGTTGTAATATTCAATGCATACCAATAACAAGAGATGAATACACGTCATGTTTGACATTTCAAAGTGGTTTTCATAGGAGACCCAGGACTTGTGGTATGGAGCCTTGTGGATCTTCCCTTGTGCACATCACACACAGTACCACATGTCTCAGGCTGACCACGAATGTGTGCAGTTGTTAGTGCTGTCGAGGTTCTGTTGCCTACTCACACCGCCAGTGTCATTGTACTTCCACAACGCTCTTGAATTTCAAATGCCACTTCAGAATGGTCTTGTGAGCCTCAAATGACAATGGCTTTCGCCATTTTCTTTGGCTGTCCTGCCTGTTGCATGGGTAGCACTAGCATTCATTTGATTAACATCATCTTTTGCGCAAACGTCATGCTATATACGTTGCTACTGTAATTCAGTTCAATTTAGAAAGGTAAGTACATTTCTTACAATGTATATATGTGTGTTTGGCACCATAGTGTTTAAGCCAGTTGTGGTGGCACACACTTGTAATCTCAGCACTCTGGAGGCTGAGGCACGGAGATCTGGAGTGGAGGTTACCTTAGGTGATATGGTGAGTTCAAGGCCAGTCTAAGCTACATAGTGAGACCATATGTCAAAAAAAAAAGAAGTGGGGAGGTGATAGGGTTCTTGTCTACTATGTACAAGGTCCTGGGTTTGATTCTTGTCACTGCAAAAACCAAACAACATAGATGTATACACCAATGTAATTTTGGGTAGCATTTTTGAATGAATCTAACAGCTTTTAATGGGAGAAGGACATGGCAACCCACTCCCAAGGCAATCCCGAAACAATCTGCCATTGAAAACCCTATGAGGGTCGCTATGAGTTGGACATGACTGGATGACACCTAACAACAACAACAACAACAACAACAGTTTTTAACAGTACAGAATTTGTCAAAAATTGACCAGGTGGAATTTTTTACAATTACTCTTTTAATCTTCTCTTTTTAGGGTTAGAGTGGTTTTTGTTGTTGTTGTTGTTAGGTGCCGTCGAGTCAGTATCCAACTCATAGCGATCCTCATAGGGTTTTCAATGGCTGACTGTTTCGGGATTGCCTTGGGAGTGGATTGCCAGGCCCTTCTCCCATTTTTGCAGTGCTGGGAATTGAACTCTGGTCCTCAGAGACTGCAGCGCAGCACTCTACCAACTGAGCCAAATCCCAGCGGCATTAGAAAATTAAATGTTATTTGGCAATGTTAGAATACTTTAAAAATACTTTTAATGTGTTTGTAAATATGTAAATAAGTTAACCATTTTAATTAAAATATTCTTAGGGTACTTTTAAATGTGGAAATGTATTAAATATTTTAATGTTATGAAGAGTGTCTATCTAGGTTAAATATTTGTGATTAGCATGACTCAACATTTGTAAATAATAAAAATTGTGTTATATATTTTGCTTAGTAAGTTTTAAGAGTTGGTCAATTTTTTCGATGTTGCTAACATTTTAAAATTATCTTATATTTTTCCTCTGCAATAAGTAGTCAAATTGCTGATGAGTTCTAATATATGGTTGCCTAGCAGACGATCAGAGAAAGCTTGCGAAGGGTTTTCTTTTTTAACATCTCATTCTTTGAACAGCCTTTCTACTGTCAAAATTGCATAATACAATTCGATGTGAAGTTAGGTGGGATTATTGCCACATTTTTATTTAAAACACTTAGGAAATTTTAAAATAGTGTATTAATCCAAGATTTTGATTCTGCTTCAGTTTTATCCATTCTGAGCTTAAAAGCTAAAGGAAAAAATTTCTTTCTCTGACTTTCAATTCATAGAAAATGAAGAGAATCTTAATTTTATGACAGTAAGCATAAACAGCGCATTAGGTTTTCTATAATAACATGTATCATTAAAAAAACACTTCATTATCGCAGTATCCAATGATCTTTTCATTGCAGTGAAGAAGAAAGAGCATTTTTAGCTATGAGAATTTCACGGCATTTTTACCTGTTGTGGGCTCTGTCATGTCAAAAGTGTAGTACAGAGATTTCTGGACTAGCTGGCAGGCGTGAGCAGCCGTGGTGTCACTGTGTGTTGCCACCTTGTGTTGCTGAAAGCACTCCCTGAAGCCAGCCTGTGTTGCAGAGTCCTAGATGAGGTCTTCATGGGTGCTGACCATAAAAAGTTCATCAAAGTAATGAGGCGAGGAGAGAGCTTGGTGCTCATGGGCAGAGCTCAACACCAAGGAGTGTGAACTGGCTCCAGCTGTGACAATAAAACAGCAGGTGGCTGCTGTCATTAGGGGTGGCAGATGAGGCAAGGGACTCACATTCAGCCCACAAAACTCTCATTTGTTAGCCATCGTCACTGTACCATGCAAAATAGCTTCCATCTCAGTCAATTTTACTTTGCAAAATGTTATACATAGCCATAAGAATATCAGAGCTCAGAGTGTACAGCTCTTCGCCCTTCCCTTCTCCCTCCTCTCTGCTCTTCTCTCCTCCCCTCTCCTCTGCTCTCTGTTCTCCTTTTGGGTCTGCTCTTGCCTTACCTTATCTTTGTGTATCTCCACTTCTTTTTTTTTTTTTTTTTTTTGATCAGAAAGCTTTATTTTATTTTATTTTATTTTTTAACTGTGTTAAATCTATTAGTTCAATTAGGTTTGAATTTTTATAACAGTGCAATTTTAGTCAAAGTATTGCAATTGTTACTTCTTTTACGGGCTGCTTACCATGTCAGTGGTTGTAAAACTGATTGAGATACTTTCCTTTTGGTTCCCATTATCCCTGTTATTCCTTGTGAAGATTTAGAACCACAGTGAAATAAAGGGAAGCACAGCAGAGGTGTCAGAAATAATTTCACAGATTATTGTTTTAAGGTCCATCCCTCAGATTTCAGAATTTTTTGTTGTCTAAGTAATTTTAGTTTGGAAGTAAAGCATAATGTCGTTTTAATAGTGTATGGGTCTGTGACATTTTAGTATACGATTATGGTTGAAAGTATGACAGTAGGTCAAGTTTTAGCATCTTATTTGGGAAGTAAAACTTCAAATAATAGAAACCATTATTTTTCCTTTAATACAGTGAGGAGATGAAATTAAAGAAGTATGGGAATAAGTCACTGGAGAAAGCATCTTATTGGGAACTGTAAAAATAGATGGTGTGAAATTCCTTCGCCCTTCTTTTGCAATCTTGTAAAGCAATAGAGAGGCATAAATTCATTAAACAAAGTGAAATGCTGTTAATACACAACCCACTCTGTGGTAATTGAGAGAATAAAACTACAGATAATTTAATCTTTGAAGATTACAGGCCAGTTATTTTATAGAATATCTGTTATTGTATTTGTATCTTTAGTTGGAAGAGACTTCAAAAAAATCATTATTTTAGCTTACATCAACCTGTGCACATGGATTCTTATTTTATTTATGATTCATTTCCATGGTGAATGTTTTTGGTGCTCACAGTAACCCAGGTTGGCTAGTGGGAGATGGTTCTTCTGTGTTTTTTTTATATATCTCTTTTTATTGTTGAGATTTTTGAGTTCCTTATTCTACATAAAAACACCTTACCACATATATGGTATGAATAATCTCTAAATATCTTGTTTAACTCTTTGCATTTTTATTTGATTTTGTCCTTTGAAGTATACACGTTTTTGGTTTTGATGAAGTCTAATTTATGGACTTTTTTCTTTTGTTTCTTGTGATTTGATAGCATGTCTGAGAACATTCCCTAATCTAAGATCCCAAAGATTTCTTCACTGTCTTTTCTTCTAAGAATTTAATAGTTTTAACTCTTATGTGTCAATCTTTGAATCACTTTGAGCTACTTTTTGCATATGTGTTGAGTAAAGGGTTCATCATTCTTCTCTTGTGTGGTCATATAGTTGTCTCAGTGCCATTTGTTGAAAATACTGTATTTTATTCTTTATTCTGTCCTGGTACCCTTGTCAAAAATGAACTGATCATAAATGTAAGGGCTTATTTCTGGACTTTCAGTTCAGTTCTCTTGATGTATGCTTCAATTTTTATGGTAGTACCACATAGCTTGATTATTGTCCCTTTGTGTTTGAGAAATGCAAATTGTCCAACTGGATACTTTCTCAAGATTGTTCTGACTCTTCTGAATCCCTTACATTTCCGTGTGAATTTTTAGGGTCACCCTGTTGAATGTGTGAAAGAGGTGGGCTGGAGTTTTGATAGGAGTTCCATTCACTCTAGAGGCCCACTTGGAAAGCAGTAAGGTTTGGTTATGAAGTGTCCCCCACATGGCCCGTGTGTCGCAGGCTTAGTCCCAGGTGGCACATTCGGTCATGGAGAGGTGAGCGCTCTGACCTAGCCAATGGATTAATCCCTTGATGGAGTCACAATATGATGGCATGGTATGGAGCTGGTGGAAACTAAGAGAGGGGCCAACTCAGAGGAAGTAGGCCACTGGGGCATGCCCTGGACAGGTACACCTTTTCTGCACCCCTCCCTGTCTCTCGGCTTGCTTGTCCCCACGAAGTGAGCAGCCTCTGTCAGGCGCTTCACTGCCATCATGTTCTACCTCACCTCAGCCCAAAGTATTGGATCCAGCTGAGCTTGGACTGAAACTGTGGAAACCACTGTGAATCAAAATAAATCTTCCCTCTTTTAAAATTGTTTCTTTCAGGCAATTGTCACTGTGATGAAAAACTATCATAGGAAACATTTCCATCATCACCATATTGTATTCGAAACCATAACCCCAGAATTTTCTCCCTATTTGTTTTTTTTTAGCTTGTCCTAATGATGTTTACCAGTTTTCAGTGTGTTTTCCACTTCTGTTATTAAGTTTATTCCTAAGTATTTAAAATTTTTTTAATAGCTTCATTATTGATTCTTCATTTTTAGTGCATAGAAACACAATTGACTTTCCTTTTTTTCTCAGTATTAGGGGTTGAATCTGGGGCCTCATGGGCGCTAGGCAAGTACTCTAACACTGAGCTGCACCTACAGCCCCTATTTTAGTTATTATCTTTATTTAGTGTTTCATTAAGTTGTGAAGTCTGCCTCTGGCCTCTGTGATCCTTGCACTTAAGCCTCCTGACTCGCTGGAGCTGTAGGAGTGCCCAATGGAGCCCAAGTCAATTCTTTTTATTATTATTTATTTTTTGGCATATTGATTTTTGTATCTTGCAGCCTTGCCAAAGTTGTTTCTTACCGTGAGGGATTTATTTTGGTGGATTCTGTAGAGTCCTTTATATAAAAAATTGTCATCTGTGAATAGTTACTTATACATTTTTAATTCCAGTCTGGATAGCTTTTTATCTTATCTTCTTGCCTAATGGTCTTGGTCAGAGTCTCTAGCACAACATAGAGTAGAAATGTTATAAGCATATATCTTGTTCTTGATCATAGACAGCACCCAACCTTTGACTATTAAGTATAACATTCACCTGTAATTTTTCCTTGATGGCCTTTAGTGGGTTGAGGAATTTCCCTTTAACCTTTTTTATTAGGTGAGTATTTGTACCTCATGGAACAGTGTCGAACATTTGACAAGTGCTTTTTCTGCATCTATTGAGGTGTTAATATGTTTTTGTCATTTATTCCAATAATAGACTAGATTCATTAACAAATCCCATTTGTTCAGAATATGTAATACTTTTCATGTATTATTAGTATTTATATTAAGAAGTACTGCATCTATAATTGGTATTGTAATAGAGTATGTCCTTGTCTTGTTTTTTGAACACCATCAAAGTAATACTTCCTTATTGAGTTGGGATGCGTTTCTTCATCTTTCCATTTTGGAAGACTTATGAAGGATTGGTGTTATTATTTTAATGTGAGGTAGAATTCACTAGTGTAGCCATCTGGGCCTGGATAATTTATTTTCCTTCTTTTTTTTTTTGGAAGTTTTTAATGTACAACTTAATGTGTTTCATTCTGACATGCATTTCATTGTGACATTTCCATATATGTGTCTCATTGTACACTGCACAGATAACTTCTCCCTTACCCTCCGTGCCCCTCCTTTCCCATCTCCCACACCCCCCAGCAGTGGTCTCTCTTCTACTTGCATCTCTTTTTGTGGGAATATTTTTCTGTATATCCTTGCATCCCAATTATGATTTAAGCCACACTTTTTTTCTGTAGTGATCTATCTTTTTATACTGTCAGCAGTATTACATGAATAATCTAGCCCATTTGCATTATTACTATCCTTTGGTATTGTTGTTGTTATTATAATTATTTCCCTGAACTATTAAAGTTGGGCTGTTTACTTTGAGGTCAACTGCTCATTCCTTGCTCCTCCTTGTCCCTCCTCCCCCTCCTGTCTTCTCCCATTATTGCTTCCTTTTGCTAGATCCTTCCCTCCTTCTTTCTGCTCCTTGAATTGTCCCTTCTCCACTAAGTTTACATTAGCTTTTTATTATGTTCCAATTTCTGTATGGGACTTTTTCCTTCTTTTAAATTTGATTCAGCTCCCACATATGAATGAGAACATGTGGTATTTCTCTTTTTGGGCTTGTGTTTGTTCACTTAAGATAATTTTCTCCAGTTCCTTCCATTTTGCTGCAAATGACATTATTTCTTTTTTCTTTCCTTTTTTTTTTTTGATTGCTGAGTATTCCATTGTGTATATATACCATAGTTTTATTATACATTCTTCTGCTGATGAGCACTTTGGTGGATTCCATATCCTTGCTATTGTGAAATGTGCTGAATTGAACATGGAGATGTAGGTGTCTCTGTGGTATGATGACTCATTTCCCTTTGGGTATATTCCCAGTGATGTTATAGCTGGGTCATACGGTAAATCCATTTTTAGTTTTCTAAGGTACCTCCATGGGGCTGGGATTTAGCTCAGTTGGTAAAGCACTGCGCTGCAGTCTCTGAGGTCCCGTGTTCAATTCCCAGCACCGCAAAAATGGGAGAAGGACCTGGCAATCCACTCCCAAGGCAATTCCGAAATGGTCAGCCATTGAAAACCCTATGAGGGTCGCTATGAGTTGGATACCGACTTGACGGCACCTAACAACAACAACAACAACAACAAGGTACCTCCATACTGATTTCCAAAGTGGTTGAACCAATTTACAGCTCCACCAGCAGTATAAGATGGTTCCATTTTCTCCACAGCCTCACCAGCATTTGTTGTTATTTGTTTTATAGATCTTGGCTGTTCTTATAGGAATAGGTGGAATCTCAGAGTTGTTTTGATTTGCAGTTCCCTAATGGTTTGGGGGGCTGGGATTTAGCTCAGTTGGTAGAGCGCTGCACTGCAGTCTCTGAGGTCCCAAGTTCAATTCCCAGTACCACAAAAATGGGAGCAGGGCCTGGCAATCCACTCCCAAGGCAATCCTGAAACAGTCAGCCATTGAAAACCCTATGAGGGTCGCTATGAGTTGGATACGGACTCGTCGGCACCTAACAACAACAACAATGATTAGGGATATTGAGCATTTTTTCATGTGCTTCATGGGTTTACAAGCCTCTTCATTTGAGAACTGTCTATTCAGTTCCTTTGCCCATTTCTGTATTGGGCTATTTGTTTTCTTGGGTATTGCTTTCTTGAGTTCTTTATAGATTCTGGAAATTAGTCCTCTGTCCAATGTATAGGATGCAAAGGTTTTTTTCCCATTCAGTGGGGATTTCCTTGACTCTGTTGATTGTTTCCTTTGCTATACAGACACTTTTTAATTTCGTGTAATCCCATTTATCTCTCCTTGTTGCGATTTGTTGAGCAATTGGAGTCCTATTAAGGAAATGCTTTCCTATCTCTATATGTTGGAGTGTATTACTGGGCCTGGATGATTTCTTTGTGGAAGGTTTTTTATTTAATTTCGTCTCCTTGTTATGGTTACTTTAAGATTTTAAATTTTTTCAGTCCTTTTCAGTTTTTTTTCTTTCCAGGAATTTATTCATTTCATCTGGTTATTGAATGTCTATAGTTTTTATTATTGTGAGGTCAGTAATAATGTGTCTCTTTTATTTCTTAATAATTTTAGACTTCTTATTCTCATTTTCAAGATTGTTCTAGCTAACAATTTGTTCTTTTTGATGATGTCTTCAGAGAACCAATATTTGGTATTATGATTTTGCCTATTTTTAAAAAACCTTAGTATTTGTATGTTGTCTTCAATTCCTGGTTGCTTGCTTTGCATTTTGTTTCCTCTTTTTGTTGTTACTTATGATGAGAAAGCTAAGTTGTGATTTTTGATCTTTTTTTTTTAAAGATATTTATAACTAAAATTTTCTCTCTTCCTCCTCCTCCTTTTTTTTTTTTCTTTTTCTTTTTTCTTTTGCTGTGTTGGAGATTGACTCACAACCTTGCACATGATAGGCAAGCCCTCTGTCCTCTTCTTTAGCTGCATCCCATAGTGTTGGCATTTGTGTTTGGTTGGTGTGTGTTTCCATGTATCTCAAAGTATTTTTAAGTTTCCTTTGTGATTTTCTTCGTTAGTGCACTGCTTATTTAGAAGCATGTCGTTTATTTTATTTTTGCAGTGTTGGAGTTGGACTCAGGGCTTTGTGCGTGATAGACAAGCACTCCACCCCTGAGCTCTGCTCCAGACCCTTTTTATTTATTGTTTGTTTGTCTTGAGAAAGGGTTTTGGTGAATTGCATAAGCCTCTGCCCTTGGCCGTCTCATTCTCCTACCTCAGCCCCCTGATCTGTTGGGATTCCAGGCCTGCACCACACTACCCAGGCAGGAGTGTGGGGTTTAATTTCCACATACTTGTTAACTTTCCAAATTTCTTTTAGTTAGGCTGTTGTTTATTCAAGTTGATTTTTACTCTCAGTCATCTGTGATATCAAGCAATTGCCAATGTCTTTTTTTTTAAGTTTATTTTTAATTAATTAATTTTTTTTTTTTTTTTGAGTCCAGGTCTCATTAACTTACACAGCCTGCTTCAGGCCTTGAACTTGCCCGTCTCCGGCCTCCACCTCCTAAGCCATTGTGCCCAGCCGTCCCTTGGCCATTGTCTTTTTTTTTTTTTTTTTCTGAGAGTTGCCCTGTGGATAGGGCTTATTCACTCAGGGTAAGTGGAGAGTCAGATCAAATGAAGACAGGCCCTGGGAACGGAGCTTTTCAGGGCCATGCCAGTGAAGGGGTAGACTTCCTCTGGGAGTGAGGCATTTGGTGAATCCCAAACCTGTTCTTCCCTCTTTAATGATTTTCACAGCTACTGAACTTGTCGGTTTGTTGATTAAGAACCTCGGGGAATTAGGGAGATGGACAGTGGTTGTTCTTAACCAATATTTAGCTAGTTAATTCTTGAGTGGACATTCTCACTTTTTCTCTTTTTTTAATTTTTAAATTTTAATTTTTAAATTTAATTTTTAATTTCCAAAGTTTCTACAAAGTTGATGTTTTTTGTATCCTACTTTTTCTGGAGGAGCGAATGTTTGGATGCCTCTCTCACTCTTTGGGAATTCCTCCTGTCACTGGGAGCAGGTTAGATGTGAGGAGCAAGGGTCTGGGCACTCATTAAATCTTACTGTATATTGCCTTACCCTTTATTTGCTGAAACACAAATTACTTTACTTTAAATTATTCTTTGCTTTTTTAGTACTAAAGGCTTGAACCCAGGGCCTTAGCCATTCTAGGTAAGCGCTTATATTCCCAGCTCATTTTAAATATTTTTTCAATAGTTTCTCAATGTACCCCCAGTCCTTTTTTGGGGGGGCTAAGAATCAAACCCAGGGCCTCACTCATGTTGGCAAGTGCTGTACCACTGAACTGTATTTCCAGCCCCTCCTTTTTTATTTTTCTGAGACAGGATCTCCCTAAGTTACATAGGCTGCTTCTGGCCTCAAAGTTGTGATCCTCCTGTCTCAGCCTCCTGAGTCACTGGAATTACAAGTATGTATCATTGTATCTGGCTATAAATTACTTTACTTTCTTATTATTTTTTTTTAATTTTTACTTTTTTGTAGTACTCAGGGAGTGAACCCAGAACCTCATGCATATTTTGCAAGTGTTTTACCACTGAGATGCACCCTAAACCCCCTTTTAACATTTTTTTATATTTAGACAGAGTCTCACTAAGTTACACAGGCTGCCTGTACCTTCAAATTTGTGATCCTCCTGCCTTTGCCTCCCCAGTCACTGGGATTACAAGGCATGCACCATTGTGTGCAGTTAAATTACTTCTTTTATATGTACTTTATATTCATTACCTATATGAATGTTTTGAATTTTTTGTGGAGATTTTATTATGTATTAATTTAATCTGGGGGTAAAAGCAGTACACTATAAAATAATTGTTGCAGAATTTTTTTGTTGATTTTAAAGGGCTCAGAAATATATTTTGTGTTATCCTTTTAGTACTTGAAAATATTTTTATACATGTGCATATTTTTATATTTTTTCTCCAGTTATGTCATGAGCTGATAGCCCATTTTAGATCTTTCCAATATTTCTTAGCACTATTTTTTGCACAATACATATTCTTAGAAAATATTGATTGAGTACATGGTTTGTTTTTATAAGATATAAAGATTCCATCTTTCACAGAAGTCTGTCTCCACGTAGTACTTAGTAGTTAGATAATGCTAATAATATTGATGTATGTTTTTCCACCTTCATACACACATTATCCCTTTTTAATGTAATTCAGACATCAGCATATCAACCCTATGAAGTTACACCTCTTGGTATTACATCCATCTACTGTCCGGCTCGGTTGTTTCTTGTACTGTGTATAAAGAAGGAAGCTTCTGAGTTCCTTTCATTATTGTACTTTACAGATTTATTAACCACATTCAATCCTTAAACTTAGTTCATCTAATAATTGTTGTATTTTAAGGTATATACACATTATAAAGTTAACCACCAGTGTATAAAGGATGAAAAGTAAAATAAGCAATCTAGAAATTATCTGTTATATAAATCTTCCTTTCTGCATATTTTGGACACATACAGTGATCCTTCCAAATTTCAAAATTGCTGGTTTTTGTAAGAAGCTGTTTTGCTTGTGACAAGTGTAAGAAAGGTATAGTTCTTAAAGGAAAATCATGAAAGTTACTTTCTTATATTATATATCACTCTCGCCCCTCTTTTTTCCCCCTTGAATAGCTTTTAGCTTTGGTTCCTAAACCTCAGAATTTTCCTAATAATTGCTTGACCATCTCATCATCTCTCCTTTTATAAGATATTTACTATTCATCCTTCCATTAGAGGATAGGTACATCTTACGTAATTGAGGAAGTAGTATCTAATTTGTGCATGTTAAACTAGCTGTGTTCAGTTACTCTAGATGTAAACCACAAATCAAAAATGAAAAAACATAAATAACATTACGAAAAACTTAAAGTGGTTATTTCTCCTGTATGAGTATATAATGCCTGAAATGTTTGTTTTCTAGTTAAATTTTCACATATATCCCTTTAGAAATCTCCTTCCTTTTGTAAATGTCCTCTGTAGCCTGATTCTAAAAAATGATTTAATGATATACTACTGCCTTACAGAAATCTGTACATATTCTAAATGCACAATTTGGTGAGTTTTATAGCATACACACATGTATGTGTATATAATCTCCACAAAATCTTTACCACAAAGCAGTTAGCAAACATATCCATTACCACCAGTAGTTTCCATGTTTTCCTTTGCGAGCCTGCCTTCCTGCTGGTGTCTCCCATCAGCAAGCAGCCTCTAATCTGTTTATACCACCATTACTTAGCGTGTATTTTCTAGAATTCTGTGTAAATGGAATTAAGAGTTCATAATCTTTTTGGCTTGCCTTTTATCAGCATAACTACTATAATCATGTGCAGATTTTAATTCACATCTGATTTTTTAGCTCTCTAAAACTGTCGATAGGGTGCAGATTATATTCAAGAATACACAGTATTTTTAGATTCCATCTGCTTTGTATTTCATATTGATAATTTCTCATTATTGCTAAGTAGAATTATATTGTTTCTTTATACATTTGTATCTCTGTTCCCCTTGTGATGGGCATCTGTGTAATTTCTAGGTTTTGGATATTTGAAGTTGTATTGTTATGAATATTTATGTGCAATTTTTATGTGACTATTACTTCTGATTTCTGTTAAGTGGAGACCTAAGTATAAAATGACTGGGCTTTGTTATGTATGTGTCTAACAGTTTCAGATTTTTCTAGGATGTACCAATTAGATGCCCATTGAAATATTTAACATTTCTTGTTTTCCACACACTCACCAAAATATTCAGTTTTTAATCTTCTTGATTTTAGCCATTCTTTCTAGACGTGGCAATCCCATTTTGTTTTCCACTTGCGTTCTGCTAATAGTTTTGACCATCTTTTGGGGAGCTTTATTTGCCATGTGTATTTTTCCAGTGCTGAAAGGTCTATGAAAATCTGCCCATTTTAAGAACTAGGTTTTTCCCCTTTCTTATTGAATATGAGCTTTCTTTATATATTCTAGTTCTTTTTTATTAAACCAACATGCTTTTATTAAATGCAATAAAAATTCCTCCTTTTCCGTAATCGCCTAGATTGCTTGAAATATGATTTAATAATGCCAACCCAAATTTAGAACTATTTTTATATATCCTAGTTCTAAGTCTTATCAAATATAAGATTTTCTTTCAGTCTGTGATTTCATTTTCTTTTTTTAAGTGGTAATTTTCAATGTGCAACTTAATGGGTCTCATTATGACATTTCCATACGTGTACTTCATTGTACATTGCTCATGTTCACCTCCCTCTTACCCTCTCATGACCCGCCCCCATGCGCCCTCCCTCCCCACCAATGTTCCCCTGCTACTTGCGCATCCTTTTTGTTAGTACCCTTATCTTTTTGTTAGTACCCTTATCCCATATATGCACGTTCTGATTTTACTGTAAGGGCAACATATGACACCTCCTTTCTTTTCTCCTATTACCCTTTCTTCTTGCTCCCTCCTCTTTTTCCTTTTCCATTACCTTTCCCTGCATAGGCCCCTTCTACTTCGTGACCTGTATGTTTTAATAATGAATATACATTGAAGTCGAACATTCACACATGAGAGAAAACATGTGATTTTTGTCTATAAATCTGTGGTCATTCTTATCTTCGGTCCTCTGTACATAACCTTATTTATCTGACTACGTTTCAGATTTTCTCTTGACCGTTGGTTTTCTTTGTTTTGTTTATAGTTTCCTGAGCTTTTTGCATCTGTGAGTTTATAGTTTTCCTCAAATTTGGAAATGTTTTGGAGTTCTATTTCTACTTGCATCTTTGGATATTCTGATTATACTACTTGAAATTATCCAAAAACTAACTAATGTTTTCATTTTTAAAAATCTTTGTTTCTCTCTTTGCTTTTATTTTTAGTTTCTTAAATTTTTTTGATGCTTTCTGTTCGTTTTTATTCAACTTCATTGTTTTTTTGTCTAATCTATCATTAATCTTGACTTGTGAGTTCTTTTTATTTTTAACCTCTCAGTTTTTATTTCTAGACGTTAGAGTTTTCTTTTTTCTTTTTTCTTTTTCTTTTTTCTTTTTTTTTGCCAGTACTTAGGGATTGAACACAGGGCCTCACACATACTTTGCAAATGCTTTGCCCTGAGCTGCATGCTCAGCCCATTTTTTACTTTTGTAATTTTGATATAGGGTCTTGCTAAATTATATAGGCCTTTTCTGGCCTTGAACTTACGATCCTCTTACCTCCAACTCTCTGTGCCACTGTGCCTGGCAGATTTGGGTCTTTTTTATATCTTTCATCTCTACTGGTTTATATGTGGTTTTGATCATGTTTTTTATAATGTGGCACATATTTATAACAAATGTTTTAATGTCTTTGTGTGGTTTTCGCACATTTGCTCATTCTTTGGTTTTAGTTGATTGGCTTTTCTCCTTATTATGGGTCATATCTCCCTACTCTTTACATGCCTGATACTTTTTCATTGGATTCGAGATGCCATTTATGTTATTGTCTTTTAGTTTTTATTTCAATGCATATTATGTCAGTAGATATTATTGAGCTTTGTTCTGGGATGTAGTTCATTTACTTAAAGTTTGACCTTTTTGTGCCTTGATTTTACACAGGATTGCAACAGCTCAGTCTAGGTGTGATCATCTCCTCTAAGGAGACAGACCTTCCTGTGTTCCTGAGGTGTCCTCATATCTCCTAAGTCTGACAGAGGAGACTCTGAATGTGGCCAAGCACCATTTCCTCTGATGTTGTCATTTGCTCTTGCCATGCCTGCGTGTGCTTCCTTACATCTGTGACTTGGTTGTTAAGAACTCAGTCAGCCATGATCTTTTGGATGGGTCTCTCCTCTCTCACTCTGGTGTTTCCCACCTGCCTGGGACTTATAAATTAATCCAACAAAGTGTCATAAATTCAGCATCAAACATGTATTCTTCTTTGTCTCCACCACACAGGCGTCTGATCACCTGCAGAGGTAGTCCCCTTCTACTTTTGGTGTCTGATAGCTGTCTCCATAGATATCATTGTTTTTCTTTGCGTGATGTACTCTTTCTTAAAAACTGTTATTTCATACATTTTATTATTTGTATTTGTTTCAATACAGGGTAAACAGTCCCTGTTTACTCCCTATAAATTCTAAGTTGGGATTCACTCAGTCATTTGGAACCACTATGGTATATGCACACATTTCTGCATATGCATGTGCCTTCCTGGGTGAGCGGATGTGGTCGTGGGCATCATGCTAAGGAATTCGTTATGGGAATTTTGTCTTATACAGCTGTGGGAGGTTTTTAACCAGTCTCTGTAAGGCATTATCATCACATCTGGCATTGGAGCTTGAAATCCAAAGGATAGGCAGTTGAAGACTGAGGAAGGATGTGAGAGGGGCTGAATAAGGACAGAATGGAAGGTAGGGGTGATGGCTCACACCTATAATCCCAACAACTTGGGAGGTGGATGCAGGAGGATCACGAGTTTGAGGCCAGAGGCAGCCTGTGCAGTTTAGCGAGACCTTACCTCAAGATAAAAAATTAAAATAGGTCTGGGGAGCAATGAAGCCTGGACTCAGTCCGCATGCACTGCAACACAATGGAACAGAGCAAAATCCCAGGATGGAGCGCAAGCATGAGCTACCCCTGCGGCCTCTCACAGGGTGCTGTGGGTTCCTGCCTGAGTTGCTTAAACACACCGTCAAGGTCAGGAGTTGCAGAAGCTGACACCTGGCCCAGAGTTATGGAGAGTTGTTGCAGGCTTGGTGATGAGACAGTGTGTGTGACGTGGTTGAACTGGTTCTTGCCATCTGCTTTACCTGTTTCACACCACAATATCAGTTTTGGTCGTCCCTGACTGGACATACCCACCTAGGGAGGCAGAGTCTGGGAAGGGGAGATGGCCATGCAGGCTGCCACATCCCCATGCCTTCTTAAACTATTTGATCTCTCAGGACCAAAAAATGTTATGCTTCTCTCCAATGTGATATATGTACCTGGTATACAGTCAAAAGTATGCTAACCTGTCCCCAGAAGGGATTATCCTAGGCTTGTTTTCTCCTTGAATGGCATTCATTCTTCCGTTTAAGCTCACATTCCCTCTTTCTTACCTGTAACTTAAATAATTAGTTATAAAGGCAGCACTGTTAGCACATTTTATTTTAGACGATAAAGGGACTAACGGTGGGAAAGAAATGAATCTGGACTTTATTTTAAAAACACGTAGGCCTTATTGCAATTTACTTCTACAGTTTATCTTATTATAAGTTGTTATAGGAAAGTAATTTAGCCAGAACTCTTAATTGGCACTTCTGCATCTCTTTACCATAGCAGTAATTGATGATCGTAATGGTCTCCCTGAAGCATTGCGGGTTTTTGATAGGCCTGCTGAATCATTACATATAGATTAAGTTCAGTTCTATAAAATTCTATTGTTAAATCTCATTTTATTGTAATTCTAATTTTCTGTATAATCGTATTCCATGAAAGCTATTTGTCTTCACTATATGTAAACCTTGATACAAGATTCAGAATATTCTTTTGCTTTTGTTTTTGGTACTTGAGGGTTCAACCCAGGGCCTCACACATACTTTATAAGTGCTCTTCTACTGAGCTGCACCTCCAGCCCATTTTTTATTTTTTATTTTGAGAAAGGGTCTTGCTGAGTTATGCAGGCTGTCTCTGGCCTCCAACTCGTGATCCTCCTGCCTCAGCCTCCCAAGTTGCTGGGATTACAAGTGTGTGCCACCACACCCAGCAGAGTATTCCTTTGTAAATGTGTTTCTTGATGGTGTGTTCATGCTGGATGCCCAGAAAAGCAGGTTGTATCATTTTGAATTTTCAGATATTGGCTGTTACTTATAAACAACTCAGTATATGTTGGCAGGATTGAATGTGCATGACGAGCACTTATGCTCAATATATTATGTATTGTACTTTGGGTACTGTTGTTTACAAGTTATGTTTTAAAAGCAACAATTAAAACGATCATCTTTTCTAAAATTACCCCTGACTCGTAAGTGCCTGCTCTGGCCTGTGGCATAGTGCGCTTGGACAGCTCAGCTCAGCCCTTTAAAGGAAGGTACCAAGAGGGTGGCTTTAGGGGTGTCAGGTCATGTGTAGAGCTTTGATCCAGTAGCCTGCTAGTCCCATTAAGCCCAGCCGTTCCTTGATCCATCTTGTGTGGTGTTGACGTTGGATTGGTCATCACTCCCTACATCTGCATTATATCTTATTTTAATGTCAATTTACTTAACATATCAGGGAAGAAACTTGAAAACAAATTACTTGTAAAAGTGGAAATCTCTTTTTGGCGGATTTACTGATTAGTATTTTATTTTTTGACTTAAACACCCATGTATATTTTAGCTCCCATGGACTTAATTAATAAGGACAATACCGGAATTACTTGCTTCAATAGGAAGAATGTCTCAGTTTATTAATTGCAATCATTCATTGGGACTTCATTTCTTGAAGTATCTGGGCATTTTACTTTAGGCTTCTATTCACTGTATGCAGACATATTTTCCTGTGTCCAAAATGCTTCAGTGTTCATTTGTGGGGAGAAGGGCACTGATGAGGGGATATAGGGTCTCATTTTGCTCCAGCTCGCCTCAAAGTCATGATTCTCCTGCTTTAGCCTCCCAAGTACCTCAGATTACAGATATGAGCTACCATGCTTAGCGCAGTTTTCTTGATTTTAAGTTGAGGTTTACAGTAGTATGTACCTGTTATGCCTGCAGCCATAGCACTGTGGCGTCCGATCCCATCCGATCTTGGAAGCTAAGCAGGGTTGGGCCTGGTTAGTACTTGGACGGGAGACCACCTGGGAACACCAGGTGCTGTAGACTTGGGAGATGGACCTGGTAACCCACTCCTAAAAAACAATCAGTAGTTGAAAACCCTATGAACAGCATAGAAGCACTGACAGTAGTGTTTCACCTGTTGTACATAGGGTCACTATGAGTCGGATACCGACTTAATGGCACCTAACAACAACAAGAACATACCTGTTATAATTCTTATGTTGTAATTCATAGAAACATTACCCTATTTGAGACAGTATTCTATCACTAAAATGGTGAATTTTATTATGATTTATTTTTCAATCCTTGCATGGCCCTATGAGGAAGGTCTTATCCTGGGAAAACGGAACCGAGATTTAGAGTTCACTTAAGTGTTTCATAGCAGCAGTGTGACTGGGTGACCCATGGGGGTGTGTGTGTCCTCCTGTTGCTACGCTGTTGTTGGCCGCCTCTTCTCATGAAGTTTAGTTCTGGAGGGCTTGCTGTGCTCCAGGCATTACTGTCAGCCCTGGCCATACTTGTCATTTAATCTTCATAGCTACCCCAGGGAGCAGAGACAATGTCCATATGTGTTCCAGGGTGAGGCTAGGTTCAGCCAGGTCCCTCTGATTCCAGGCTGTGCTTTGTACTTTCCTGTGCTGGCCCCAGGAGAGCCTCTGTGCAGTTTCTTCATGGCCTGCCTCCAGGTGATCGCTTACACTGAACACACCTGGAGATGGGTTCCCATTGGCCACATTAACATTTTGCATTCTTAGAGTAATATCTAGCACTAACAGGGAGTGTGCCATTGATTGTTTTGCTACCATCAGAAGAGCTCAGATAGCTCTAAGAAAAAGATTTGTTCTTGAACTGTTTGGAGGGTTTTCAGAGTGTGGTTTATGATCAATAGCTTTTTGGCTCACAGTTCCTTCCTCTCTTATAACACTATAATGATTCACAAACATTCTTAATTCCCTTTCCAGGAGTTTTGTTGATTTGGGCAATCTTCATTTTATAGCTTATCATGAAACATATGTTTATTAAAATTATTGCATTTTTAAACAGTTGAGGTATCAGTAATTTCATTTTGTCTTACATGTCATTGTTACGATCCTAACCAAGACAGACCATGTCACTCACTGTTAATTGACAGAACCTAGTCCAGCCTGGATGTTTCTACTTTTCACTATACTACTTACTACTTGTGTTGTGTTCGAGGTCAGGTATAAAATACACTTTCTTCATGGATTTCTTTAATGAATTTGGAAAATTACTTTTTAAAGAAAAGCAGTGCAGCAGACGCTTGACATGAGGCCTATATGTAAATTACAGTTCTCCACATAAAGAGAAGCAGGACAGAACAGAGATCAAATGCCGTTTCTGGTCTCAACCCTTGCCTGCCCTTTACTTTGATGAGGTACTTAATGCACATGTACGTCAGGCTTTTCATTTGTAAAATGTGATGTTGTGAGGGTTAAATAAATTGGTGTACATAAAGCACCCAACAAACCTTTGCAGTCTTCCTTTCTTCAAATAAAAACACAAACAAAACCAAAACAGCCCTAAAATGTGGTTGATCTTATTATTTTTTAGGATACAGTTAATATGTGGAAGCCTACAATATACTGTTAAGGTCTTCAGGTATGATATTACTTATAGTTCTCAAAATAGGAGTAATCACAATGGAATTAACCTTTAAATAAAGGAATACCACCTTGCAGTATGCCTTCTTTTCCTGCCTTTTTGTAGTGTAGGAAATTGTGTGTATGGGTGTGTTCAGTGTGTACATTTGTAGTATAGCCTCTCAGATTCTTGGGAGAGTATTTTCAAGTGCCGTAGCTAACATTTTATAATATCTAAAAGCACACTGTTCTTTTTCTATAAAGAGAATGCTTACTCTTGGGAGAGGTGTGAGACTTAGAACAATTTTTGTTTCTTATGAATAAACAAGAATTTTTGAAATTTTGTTTCATGGGGATTTTCAATAAATATAACTGCCTTTATTTTTATGGATTAGCACAACAGTATAGGTAAATAGTAATTACACCTTTAAAGAACTGATTTTTGGATATTTTAAATTTTGTGATATTGATAGGTTTTTTTTTTTTTTTTTTTTTAGTCAAGTTGCTTTCTTTAAAATTATAATGGTACATTTCAAATATGGCAGTGGTGGATTCGGTATGATAATTATAACCAAAAGGGTGATAGTGTTCCCAGGAAGTATGCCAGAAGATATTTTGAGAAATGATGAAAGAAAGAATTATTTTAGCCTAGCAATGATTTGCTAAAAGTTTGAGAAATGTAAATTTTACCTATTGTTTTAACACCTTTTAACTTCTGAATTTTGAAGCAAACAGATCTCATGTAATAGTACTTTTTTCTCTTTACTTGCAAGGTAAAATGTTTAATAGATTTGAATGCCTTTTAACCTCAGGATGTTTTGTCCATTTAATTTAACATGGGCTAATGTAGATAGGCCTGCAGCGGTAGCCCTGTGGCATCCGATCCCGTCAGATCTCGGAAGCTAAGCAGGGTCAGGCCTGGTTAGTACCTGGATGGGAGACCGCCTGGGAACACCAGAAGCTGTAGGCTTGGGAGAAGGACCTGGCAACCCCCTCCCAAAAATCAATCTGCCATTGAAAACCCTATGAACAGCAGAGAAGCACTGACA
>VMDO01028592.1:0-23764 GCA_007922755.1 Pedetes capensis
TAGCAGCTTTGGCTATTTATTTTCCCACTCTCATCTCTTTGGGATTTCTTGTTTGCTTTTCCTTTGCTTGTTAATTTGTTTAGTGACATGTATGGATTATTTAAACGACATTTACTTCCTCCAAAATGTGCAGCCTTCAATGCTTCTTCTTAGAAAGTGCAGCCTTGGGCAAATGCAGTCACCCCGACTCTCCCTTCCTACCCCAGGTTTTAGCCAGTTTCTCTTTCTCTCATATCCCTGTTGAGCTTTTACCAAGTTTGCCTCTATTGGTTTTATACCCAGTTTTTACTCTTGAATATTTGCTGATTGTTCTAGTGTTTTCAAAAATACCCTGAAGCATAAATTGTTGAACAGTCTGAGTCATTCAAGTCTCAGTCATTTTGCAGAGGTATATTGAGGCTTGTTTCAACCCCGACATGGGCTCTTCTTAGTTGTTTATTTTTCTGATTTTCTGTACTGATTCTGCACTGACTCTCTGCCTATTTTCTGATTCTCTATTTGATCTACCATTTTGCTTACTGCTCTCTTGGAGCTACCATCAATTCACCAATTAATTGATTGTTCACCACCAAAATATTTACCTATTTTGACATCACTGTTGGCTTGAACTTCCCTGCTCTATCCAGAGTCAATTCCCTTAGGAAAGGCTTTTGATCTCCACATTGTTATTACCTGCCTGTTCACATGGGGGAAATTTTTGCCCATTACTCCTGGGTCCAGGGACTATAGTTACCTTCTTTCAGAGTGACAGCCTCTTCTCTATGAGCAGGTCAATAGCTGGGAGTAGTAGTCCCCGGCCTTCTTGGTTTGCCTCTTCCTGCAGGGAACATCCATCCTATGAGAGATTTGGCATAAGGCTGGTAAGAGCTCAGCATTCTCTTTTTGTTTCACTTAGAACATTTACCCTATAAGTAAAGGTGGAGTGGAAGAACTGAGTCCCATGTCCCTTGGCTACATGTACTAGAAAAGTGCTTCTGTAATGTGACCTATGGGAAGTGAGAAATATTTGTGCTCTGTCTCCCAACAGAAAACTTAGCACTAGACAGGAAGCTGGAGAACAGACACCCAGTATCTTTGGCTGCACACACCCAAAACAGAGCTTCCATATCAGAGCTAGGAACAGAGGGAGGGTCAGAGGGCCTCGAATGGTTCCAATGCCACAGACTCTCACTGTTTTATAGGGATTTAACAGATCTTCTTGAGTAAATGTTTCTACATTTGCTATATACCCTGAGCCAATGTCCAGAAATCAAACACAAACAAACAAACACAAATAAAATAATGCCAAAGCATCAATTATGGTTGTTTTTCTTAGAGGTCTATAAAATTGTTCCTGCTACTATTGAAGAAATCTTGCAAAGATAATTTTTGTCTTTTTCTTATTTATGTTATAATCTCATGTTCCCCTCCTACTTATAATAATTTTCTGATTTTTTTATTGTAGATCAGGAAAACAGTGTGTGCTTGAAATTACTTCATACTTTAGGAGCCTCTTGCATATTTTGAGGGCTGTGCATACACAGTTCTCAGGGTTGTATTTGCCAGAGAATATGAGCCACCCATCCTGAGGAAGTGGGAGAAGGACCTGGCAATCCACTCCCAAGGCAATCCCGAAACAGTCCGCCATTGAAAACCCTATGAGGGTTGCCATGAGTCGGATACCGACTCGAGGGCACCTAACAACAACAACATCCTGAGGAAGACTCACTGGGGCAAGGACTAGACAACTATTCTTCCATTTTAGGGCAGGTGGAAGATGTTTGCAACTGAGTTTTGAGAGGCTGAAGCAATGTTAGGAGAAAGATAATTCTCTGTGGATATATCAGGGTGGAAAGTGTGTTCAGATTCCCATATGAGATTTAGAAGTGCCTACTATCTTTGCTTCCCTCCTCCAGATGCAGATATGGACTTACTGACAAAATTGAGTTTAAGAACAAGTAGATCCTGATGTCTGGAAGCACTTTCTTAAATGGAATCATTGAGATCATTAGTCATTTGTGATTTCTTCTCATAATAAAACTTCTTTGGCAGTACATGGCTGAGCTTTTTGATGTTGTAAGACATGTCTCACTTACACAGAGCTGCTTTGCAGCTATGATCCGGTGGGTGCTGGATGTGGATGATGGTATAAAATCCACTGAGCCTTTGGGATGGTTTGGAAGGGGACCCTCCCAGTCAGAGCCCACAGATTTATTGGGTCTGAGTTGGATGGAAAGGAAATAGTGATGATTTATTAGGTTGTCTCTCTTTTGGCTATTGCCACTAGAGATAAGGAGGTGGAATCCATACTTACTTCTTGGCATAGTGAAATTAAATGTTCACCAGCATAAGTCATTAATAGCAGAGATGGCTTTGATTTTAATACTCGTTAGCCTCCCTGGTGAGTGGTCTGCCAATGGGTGTTTGTTTTTTTCTGGTAAGCTCAGAAGGCAACCATGTGGCTTTGCACAGGTCTTTCTAGCTAACTAATAGTAATGACATAATAATAGCTCTTTAAAAGCTTACTATGTGCAGCAAACACTGCAATACCACTGGAAAATAAGTCTTTCTATTAACTTCATTTCACAGATGAGAAAACTGAGACACAGAGAAGCTACAAGGCTTTCATATAGCTTGGTCAGTTCTAGTAAGTGGGAAATGAGTGGGTGTAAGTCTCAAGCCAGTGCTGTTGGTTAAGATACTATACTTCCTCAGTGGAGGGACATGGAAAGACATCAATGTGACCCTAGGGAGATAATAGAAGGCAAATGGCAGGGAAAATGACTTTAATACTTAGAGTGATTTCAGTTCTTTTTTTCATACTACAGGCCTGGATGTCCTTGGGAAACAGTGTTCAAACTTGTTAATGTTTTTTGTTTTTGTTTGTTTCCCTTTACATTTTCATCATGTGGAATATAGCATTTAATAGATAAACAGTTCACATTTTGGTTTCAAATTGCTTTGTCATGAATATTAAAAACTATATTTTTTAATCACACATTTATAGATGTAACCTAATACGCAAAGGAAGGTGACAGAAAAATAAGGCAATTTCTTTTGCTTTGATTCTCATATACACCAAGGGAGAAACATTGCCCCTGCTCTATGTATTTATATTCTTCATAACATTCTATTTTACTTATGCACTTTTGAAAGGAAGCAATGAAGTTACATTTATCTATATGTAATTGTCAACAGATAATTTATGACCTGATATATAGTGTTATAATGGCTTTATATGCATCTTTTCTAAGTGGGGAGAGTTACCATTATTAACCATACAGTACTCATATCTGAAGGGTTTCAGAAAGAATTATTCGCTCTGTAGCATCTTCCCAAGTTACTTATTGACACTCTTTTGAACTGAGAACACTCCAAATATGTTGTCAGCCTAGATTTTTCTTCTGTGCACTAGACACATGAGTCAATTATCAACTGGGTATTTCTGATTATAATACTGTCTATTGCGGATGCTGTGATGGACTGTCTAGAGCTTTGTTTAGGAATAACGTCCCTCTTACTTCAGCTATGGAAGCATTCACAGCTGTCAAGCTGTCAGCCATCTTCAGGGATTGTCTTGGCTGGAAGGAAGCACCTCACCTAACTGCAAGCCATTTTTCTTGAAGCACCTTCATTCTAATGAATGAATAATAAAGGAATCTAAACATTTGGCCCTCTCACTCAACTGGAGACAACTCCAAGAGTAATTCCATCTTTAGAACTTCATACAGAACTGGCTGGGGCTTCTCTGGAGACTGTCTTGCTGCCAAAATTCTGTCTCTACATAATCCTGCTACCTTCTCTTCCCTTCATCATGAGCTGATTCCAAGTGCACTCTCTAACTTCTGCATGCCAGTGTCTATCTCAGAGTCAACTTTCTGGGAAACCCAATATGTGATACTGACAAATATCTCAAATATGGTGTGCCTAAAACTTAGGTTTAGACAAGGGAATGTGGGCTTTCACTGTATTTCCTAAGCCACATGACAGCATCCACTCTAACACTGAAGCTAGAGACCTGTGAGTAGCTTTGGACTCTTTTATCCACTGCTATTTTGTTTTTTGGTTGCCAATCCTATTGACTCAAATACATTTTCAAATGCTCCCTGCTGGTGCTGCTGTACATCAAGCTCCCATTATTTTTTACCTGACAAGAGCAGTAGCCTTATAACTTACTTATAGCTTACTTATACTTACTCCTCTGGGTTCTGCTATATCATCTTGTCAGTCACTATTCCCCTACTTGCCAGAGGCTGGCTATAGAAAACACCTGCAACTCCATGCCAGAGGCCTTTCTCTGGACTGTGGCAATTGCTAAGTTTATGCCTTAGACATACAGGAAGTACTGAGGAGTTGACCCACTCAGGGGCAGCCCTAGACCCTTAGTAAATGACAGCCAGTGGATAAATACTCTGATGGGTATTTTTTGGCATGTTCTCCCAGAAGTCACCTGTGGGTATGGATTTTAGTTGTTTGGCCTTATAACCTCAATAATATACCCTTCACTCACTCTCTCCCCTGTTTTACTTCTTCACTCCCTTATCACTACTTCCAGGTATCATCTCCCTTGCAAACTGGTTTCTTAGGGTCTTGTCTTAAGATAGGTTACCCCAGAAGCAGGTCCTCAGATAAGGATTTGAATGCAGGAAGAGTTATGATAAAATATAAATGTGATCATTTCATTGTCTTAGTTAAAAATTTAGGCAGCTAAAGGATAAAGCTCAAAATTCCATGACAGTCAAGTCCCCTTAGGACTTATGGAAGAATCTTTGCTGGTCCCCTGAGCTGACAGGATCATGGATCTCCTAAGTAATCCACAATCCTCTCAAATTCATATAGAAGATAAGACCTCAAGATTCTGAGTCCTGCTGGACTGGACTAAACATGTAGGAGACATCTGAGATCACTAACAATAATTCAAACAAAATTTCACTGGCCAAGAAATAATGTAACTTTCTCTGTTCTAGACACATAAACATGTGGGCTTCTCAGCAGCACATCCATGATAGATTTTTCCACCTTCACCTATTTTGATGAAATTTGAACTAAAATCTCTCATTAATTTTCTATGGTTGAACATTTTTTACATAATAGACATTGATGGAATTTCGGAGCTCATAGGAAAATAGGAATATCTTGTTTGTGCCCTTAACTTGGTCTCTAGGGTTCAAATAGGGATGAAAGCCAAGGCTAAACTTATTTGATTTGAAATTGAACCTAAGTGAGAAATACAGGAGAGGTATCTGGGCTAGGTAAGGTGGCTTAAAATAGCAGGAAAACTAAGTTTGAATAGATGCCAACTAAAGTTAAAAATTATGAATCTCTTCCCAAAGCCTTATGCTGAACTGTCATGTAATCCAGTGTACTTTTTTTTTTTTTAAAAAAGTTGTCTTCTTTTTAGATATAAAACAATGACATCTACCCAAATAATTTAACCTGTAGTCACAAATTTAAATACCATTCAGGGATCAATTTCTGACCCTAGAGTCTGTTTTCCAGTGTGTTCTGGAGTTTTTACTCATAATCATTACAAAAATTTATAATTGTTCCTTTAAGTCCCATCTCCCTCACTAGACTGCAAGTTCCATGATGATAGGGACCCTACCTAAGCTGTTTATCACTGTATTATTAGTACCTAGCAATGTACCAAACACACAATGAGGGATCTACAAATATGAGTTGAATAAATGAATACTTAAATGTGGCATTGATTCATGTCTGATTTCCATCTTTATTTTCTTTATCATACTTTCAATAGATTGAGGCAAAGATATTATGATGTGTCTTTATAAAATTAGTGTTTAATTACATATTGAGTGGCAATATTAAAATAAGTAAAAAGCCACTGAGAACTCTGACCAAATCTGTGGGTCTTTGTAATTTTTTTAAATGTATGCTTCAGGATCTGTGAGAGCAGAGGAGACTAAGTTCAGAAATCACCATGTGGAGAATATGGGACATGAACTTTCCAGTGATGTACTTTATACCTAAATTAAATCAAGTCTGTAAACTGCCACTTAAAACTGCTCACTCAACACTCATTTATTTATGTCTGGTTTAGCCCATGAGAAAATTTAATGACTTCTCATGACAATTTTTAGTATTTTCATCTTCAGGCCACATCTTTCACGGCTGGAAGATGGTTGCCATAATTCTAGATTGTGTATGCAGACACCTAGCCAACAAAAAATCATTTACCCACTATATGTTCTTAGATTTTTGATAGAAATGAAACCTTTCCCAGAAGCTTCCTTCAGGGAAATTTGGGTGAATTGGGTCACTTGACCACACTTTAGTGGGAACAGGAATGAGAAAATGTATGTTTGGCATTTTCAACTCTGCCCACAGACTTTTCTTGTGAGTGTGTCTTCTATTAGAGAATAGCTATAGCACAGGCAAACCCTTGGCGTCTCCCACAGGAACTCTAGGTTTTTACTAAAAGCCCTGATTTTGTAGGTGGTTTTCACAAGAGTTGAAGGGAGTTTTGATAATGTAAATAGTTTATCAATGAAAACAAACAAATAAAACTAGCCCCTAATGTCTGTCTCTAGTATGTCCTAAATTTTTGTCTCTAGTTAATTCCATCTCTCTCCTCTCACCCTCTCTCTCTCCTTCTCATCTCTTCCTCTCCCTTTCTCTATCCCTCTCTCATTTCTCTCTCTCTCTCTCTCTGTGTGAATTGTTGTTAGATGTCATTAAGTTGGTGTCTGACTCATAGTGACCCTATGTACAACAGGCAAAATGGTATTATTATTCCTTTTCTGCGATTTATAGGGTTTTCAATGGCTGATTGTTTTTTGGGAGTGGGTTGCTGGGTCCTTCTCTCAAGCCTATAGCATGTGGTGTTCCCTGGTGGTTTCCCATCCAAGTACTAACCAGGCCAGACCCTGCTTAGCTTCTAAGAGTTGATGGGATCGGATGCCACAATGGTACAGCTGGAGGTTACTCTCTGTGAATAGAGATCTGAAAGCTATGCTGTACAGTTATGCTTCTCAGTGACAGAAAAGGCTGTAACCTGCTGTGTATCTTCATGTTCTTGCCCTCCACACACTTGGGACTATTGGAATTTCCTTAATACAACACTTGGCTTTTATCGTTGCCTTTTTGCTATCCTCAGCCTGCTAAAATCTTACCAGTCCCTCACAGGGAAAGAGATATCAGAATTGGGTTCTTAAAGTCTTCCATAATTCCCTATTATTTCATCACACTTCTTTCTTACCATGACCCACATCATTGCAGATATGTTCCTAATTTCCTTACAAGCTATGGACCTCATGGATTCTACCACACACTGTTTTATTTATTGTGGTACTTTTGTTCCTTCCCCAGCACTGCAAAAAAACAAAAACAAAAACAAAAACCAACCAACCAAACAAAAATGACAGAAGGTCATTGTAGCCCACTCCAGAAACAATCCCGACACTATCAGTCATTGAAAACCCGATGAGGCTCATTATGAAACTGCACACTTTACAGCACCTAACAACAACAATTTGACCTAGTGCTCTATGTGCAACCAATGCTCCCTCTTCCCTGTATGCCTACTCTTTGCAAAATTACTTAGACTCTGCTTGTTCTTGAGAGGAGCTGCAATTTCCCCACCCTATGATATAGGCTTGACTTGTTGCTTGCCACATTTGTTGGCTCAAGCAAAAGGGACTATGTAAATTCTGAATACATGTAAAAACATACAAAGCCTTTTTAAACCTTTAAATTTTAACATATTGAACCCACATTCAAACCTGAAGTCTTTGAGGGTTTGAGGCCCTGCTGTAAACACATGGATAAAATAAACTATGTTACTTTTATGCTGGTGTGTTTTTGGATGGCTTGTTACACAGTGGTAACCTACTGATATTGTGCTCAAAAGTCTGTTGCATTAAAACCACCTTTTGAAACTGAACAAATATTTCTGTCCTTGGCAAAAGGGTTTAATGAGTACCTGGCCTAAGTTCTTCCTGGTAAAATTACCATAGCTAGTGAAGTGTCTAGCTTCAAGTAAGGAAAAAAATCAATAAGAAGATAACATTGAAAAAGTAAATGAGAAAATTATTTTTAAAGTATATTAGTTAAGAAAACAAGATGAACAAACTTCCAAGTATAAAATCATTTAATATTAAGTATTTTTCTTTCTTGAATATTTTTGATGTGCCTAGAGAGAGAGTAGCAATAACATTCAAAAGTGAAATTTACTCAAAATGGCTTCCAAGGACTCCTTTACTGTTATGCTAATTAAGCTTAATTCATAAATAAAATATAAAGTTGAGATGTAATTGGCAAATATGATCTATTAAGCAACACTTAAGTTTCATAACTCCTCCCAGTTGTCTGAGTTCTTAATTCCACATGGTTCTCTGCCAGGCCACAGGGTTTATTCTCATGTTAAAGTAACAGGCATTTGCCAAGAATCCTGATTTAGCTATGTCTTCATACAATTGTAAATAAATCATCATGGTGTCTCAGTATTCTGTACATTAGGAAGGAGCTCAGAGCTCCCTAAGTAGAATTTCATATTTTATGTAACTGGTCAGAATGCTAATCTGAACTAGGAAGGCAAAAAATATTTTTAGATTCTGAACATTTGCAACCAGTTAGGGAAGAAAGCATTATTTTGATTTAACCAGAGTCTGAACAGATGTAAAAGAGATATTGTTATTTGCTCTTCTGTGCCTGTAAAAAAATCAGCTTTGTGGAACTATAATTAAGATGAGCTACAGAGAAACTCAGTAAAGGGACAAAGAGTTGGTTTCCAGTCCAATACTGGTGCTGGAGGAATAAGGTAAATGGGAGATTTGAATGTGCACCGGGCTTCCCTGCTCATGTTAGAATTAAGAGAAGAGGCAAACACTTCAGCAGTGATTCTACCCAAAGCTTTGTCTGTGGGTTCACAGAAGAGACCTGTTTGAAGCTAAGTCCTGGGACTGTGAAGTGCAGCCTGGGGGACACAGTTGAAGGTGATTGTTGTCCTTAGGTGCTGTTGAGTTGGTGTCCCACCCATAATGACCCTATTTACAACAGATGAAACACTATTGTCAGTGCTTCTCTGCTATTCATAGAGTTTTCAATGGCTGATTGTGTTTTGGGATGGGTTGCTGGGCCCTTTTCCCAACCCTACAGCACCTGGTGTTCCCAGGCATTCTCCCAGCCAAGTACTAACCAGGCTCCACACTGCTTAGCTTCTGAGATCTGATGGGGTCAGATGCTACAGTGGTATGGCTGCAGGTTCATAAATAGTTTGCCATTGTTTTCTGCAACTTGGTATGATTGTACTTCTCTATGATCTTTGAAATTAAGTTTGACCAGAGGTTTTCCTTGGCCAGTCAAATATGGGTAGAAGTAAGATTAATCAATAAGATGTATGTTTTATTATTTATTTATTTATTTACTCACTTATTTATTGGTATTTGGAGAGTGAACTCAGGGACTCACCCATCCTTTGCAAGTACTCTACCTACTCCCTTCTTATTTTTTGTCTTGAGACACGGTTTTGCTGTGTTATACAGGCTGCCTCTGGCCTCCAACCTGTGATCCTCCTGCCTCTGCCTCTTCAACTTGCTGGGATTATAGGTGTGAGCCACTTTGTCCAGCCAGATGCAGAACAGACAGAGACAAAATATGATTTGCTATATTTGTGATCTCTTGCCATAGTGAGTACAAAGTACTGAGAAAAATTTTTATCAACTAGGAGTCCAAAATAATTATAACAAATAGACCTTATCTGTAAACATAATGGGACGTGTGGTATTAGCAAGAACTAAACTTTGTAATGTCAAGCTATTGAGGCTTATTAAATTGCTTGCTAAAATTCACAGGTCGAAATTGGAAGGGCTAGGTTACTAGGCAGTGCCATAGCCCATATATGTGCAATGTTATAGCATATACATGTGCACATTCACATAAATGCACTTTGAAGGAAGTAAACGTTACCCTAAAGATAAAAACAAAACAATAAAATGATAACAATAATGCAGTATCCAATGATATGAACTTATTAACTGTAAAATGGATATTGTAATAGTGTCTAAGGATTGTTTTCAATGGCTGATTGCTTGGGGGTTGCTTCGGGGGTCTAAAAGTTACAAATGTTAAAAACTTGCTTAATTTATAATGATTGGTAATTGGAAAAGTAAGGGCTCAAACTTCCAAACTCTATTTCTAACCTCTAGACCAGTGTTTCTTGGCATGGTTGTCCATGATTGGTTATTCCTGGTGTCCTATCAAATCGTCCATGGGGAGGTTCACATTTTTAATTACTTACCTCATATGCTTCACAGATGTTATATGTAAGATTAATTGTAAATGATTATATAGACTATACAAAATGCATTCCATTAATACTTGTAGTTGATATTAATAAATTATACATATGCTAAGATGGATAGCATTTAAAAACATAATCATGAAGAACTTAGTCTGTGAAAATAAATGACAATTTCTCTTCATTGTTGTTCTACCTATAATTCAGCAACATTTGGAATTCCACAATACCATGTAAGAAATTTGTGTCAGTTTTCCATCTCTGTAACAAATAGCTGAGATAATCAACTTGTAAAGATAAAAGGTTTATTTTGGCTTATAGTTTTGGAGGTTCCCATCTATGATTGTTTGTCCCTGCTGCTGTGGGCCTGTAGCAAGGCAGCACACAATGGTAGGAACGAGTGGTTGAGCAGAACTGCTCCCTTCATGGCCAGGTGGTAGAAGAGAGGAAGAGGGAAAGGATTGGGGTCCTACTCTTCCCCTCAAGAACCTGTTGCCAATGACCTGAAGACATCCCATTAGACTCGTGAGGATTCCTATTAGGTTACCTAAAGCATCCACAACCTCCCAAAAGTGCTACTCTAGGGAGTAAGTCTTTAACACATGGACCTTTGGTAGACATTCCAAATGCAAACTATAGTATCATTCATAAATAAATTGGAGCAAGTGATGTAATGATAAAATAAGAACAAATACTATAAATCAAAATAATGTTGAATAATATGAGTACTGAATACTACTTCAGTGAATATAAAAAATGATTACCTATCTAAAAATGTGATTTGACTAGTATGGAAATTTTGCATAAGCCACTAAAGGGAAATGAAGAAGAATCTGCAAATTGATTTTATTGGATGGAACCATAGGATGAAATTGTTATGAAATTCTTAAAGCTTTTACATAGTTTTCTAAGCAAAGCACAATGACCAACTTAGCAAAATAAATGTGTTCTCCTTTTCACAAAAAGCTTAAAATAATTCTTTCTAGTACAAAAATTAATTGTCACTAGGGCGGAAAAGAGACCAAAAACATCAGAAATATCATTCAAAGTTATAGTACGTGTAGAAAATATAAATACAATACTTACTCTTGCTGAGAAGCATAGAAAAACACCCATGAAGTTAACAAATAAAGCTCATAGAGAAAGGACAACCTACAGGCACAATTTCTTTATTAAAGAGACATTTTTGGCATTGCCTTATATCCATGACATTTAATGCAAAAAAGCAATTACTGTCACTTATGTGCTGACAGATGATTTGCTTTTATAGTTGGACAAAACCAATTCAACATATATGTGGCATAGTGAGGAACATGTGCTAAGCACTGCTTTCTGTCTTGTTTATGACTAAAAACTCATTTTGTGAGCTACAGTATTTAGGAGAAATCCTTACAATAATAATTGAAAAAAAGTGCATTGGGATCTGTATTGTTGGAAAACCAGTTCTGAGTACAACAAAGAAGAACATTATTGCACAATGAAGTTGCACTTAGTTCCACACACTACATTATTCATAGGGAAGAGCTGTGGGTCAATATGATGTGTGAAGGCTATCCTCTATCTGCTTCATCAGAATAGTGCTCTACCTTTTTAAGTCAATGTCCCAACTATAGGTGATACACTCAAAACAGAATAACTTAAGGAGAGTTTGTCCATAAGGGAACTATTTAAAAATGTGTGGTATGGGACCACAAGGGATATCACCTCAACCTAGGGCTTAGTAGGATCCAACTCATTACAATGTCTCCACTTCTTGTATTGACTCAACAGGCTTACATATAATGACTACATAAATATTGTTCAAATGGAGCTAAAGAATGTGCAAGATTTCCTGTCCCAGATCGCTGTCATGGAATATCTCATGTCATTTCTGCCTAATCTGTGATTCCAGCAATGTCTAGGGAACGATTTCACACAGACTCTGATGTGCTTTGCACCGATATTACCTTTCCCCAACCTTGCACTGTGAATCTCTTACTTCCTGCTTGAATCATCTGATGTCACTAGTGTGGAACCCTGTGAGAACTCACTAGGGACTCACATCATCAACTTAGAAGTGTGAAGAAGTTAATGCCTTAAGAAACAGTCCTCAACCAAATGGAGGATGGAAACCAGTGGATAAATACACTTTTCATATGCTGAAGAAGCAATTCTTGGAGGCACCCCACATACTACTCAAAAAGTTCCCATGATAGCTAACATCAGCCACGTCCAGCAGTAGGTCCATTTGATAGTTTATTTTTGTATGGACTCTCCTTCCTTTCATATTTCACTGTAAATAGAATAGCCTGAAGGGAAATCAGCAACTTTCTCCAAGCAACAAACACATGTCTGATACATGTGCCATTAGGTGTCTGATTTTAGGCAGTGACATGTATTTCAGGGAAGGACATATCAGAACTTTTGAAAGCATAATTGTCTCCCTCTAGGCCCAGACTTCCATGCATAAAGTTGGAGTGGTCCTGCACATAGAGGAGCTACAAATCTAGGTGAGGTAGTTTCAGCATATATTTCGGTTAGATTGAATAGTTTTATATATGTATAATGTAATGGCAATGTGCAATAGTCCACTTAAAGATAATTTGTCCTCCATTGTCCACAAAATCCTCACTGGATTTTGTCCATTGTCCTCCATTGTCCACAAAATCCATCCGTGGATTCTCCAGGACAATGGCTTGTTCTTTAAAAACAATCCTGAGCTTAGTGCGGCAAAATCCAAGTGTGAGTTGGTGATTTAGTATTTCTTGGAGTTGTGCTAATAAACTCTGAAATGACTCCTAAAGTTCTTCCTGGAGTACCTGGCCATTTTTTCCTCTTCTCTTGAAAATTTTAGCATCTTGTGTTTATCCTTACACAGAAATTTTGCAATGTGGACCATTTTCCTATCAAGGCCTTCAGTTACCGAAGAAATTTTTCTGTGTTTTTGTTAACTTCTTCCCCCTTTGCTTATCTTTTTCTGCTAAGTTCTTGTTATGTAGAGGAATAATTATAAAGATTCAACATCCATGTGTCTTTTTATGTTTTCTATGTTTTAGGTGTTCCATCTTAGAGATATTAAAAAAATAAATTAAAAAAAATAATATATTAAACTGGTTTTCTTTAGGGGGATATTTTAAGTGGAAATGAGCATATGAAATTAGACATTTTTTTGGTACATTTCAAGTGTATCTAATTTGAAACATAACTCTTTTTTACTTATTTTCTTTTCATCCAATAGTTTTAATAGGTGAGTTTGAAGCACTTATTTTTATTATGAATTCTGGCATATTTAGACATTTCTAAAAGTTTATTTTGTGTTATCTTTCTTATCATCCTTTTTTTTTCTTGCTTTCTTTTTGCTTGTTGAAATTCTATTTCTTCCCCCCCCACCCGTTGATGTGAAAATTTAAAGACATTTTAAAACTACATTTTATAATAAAGTTTATATTGTATATAATTAGGGTACTGGCATTTTCTCTGGGAGGAGGCCAAAGAATATGAAGTCACACTTTTATATTTAGTGTTTATAAACTTAATTTTACTTCTCAGACAATATGGTTTTAGGTATTAGTTATCTTAACCAATATTTTCTTCATTGTTTTGCTCATCATCTGTTTTGCATTCTGTTTCTTCCTGTCTCTTGCTGTAGCAATTATTTGAGTAAACTTCCACAGAAACTTGTTAAAAGGAAGGGCTTAGTTCTTTGACATTTGAAAATGTCTGTCATTTTATTTCTCTTGAGTAAAAATCTAGTTGGGTTAAAAATCTTTATAGACTTTATATTTCTCTTAGAATTTTGATGATTTCAATTTATTTTTTGCTGGAATTTATTAATGCTGATGAGATATCTTGTCAATCTATAAAACCCATGAGATATGCATAAAGGGATGAAAATTAGACCAAAATAATCTATAGACTAAAATAAATTGATATATATATATATTTTATTAATTTGACATTGGTGTTGACTAAAATTTTGTAGAAGTGAAGAAAAACACAAGGAGTACATTGAAAATGTATAGTTTTTTGTAAATAGGCTTAAATTTTTTTTAGAGCAGTTTTAGGTTCACTTTAAAATTGAGTGGCAAGTACAGAGATTTCCCATATATCTTCATCCTTACACAGGCATATCCTACTCCACTGTAAATATCCTTCAACAGGGTAGAGTTTAGCACAGTTGGTAGAGAGCTACTTCACACGTTTTGAGGACCTGGGTTCTATCCTCAATACTGCAAAAATGGGAGAAAGATGTGGAAATCCACTCCCAAAACAATTCTGAAACAATCAGCCATTGAAAACCCTATGAAGGTCACTATGAGTTGCATATGACTTGATGGCACTTCATAATGACAACCAATAGATTGGCATATTGTCAACACTGATGAATCTATACTGATAAATCACTATCTTCCAAAGTCCATAGTTTATATTAGAGTTTATTCTTTGTGCAGTTCTTCTATGAGTGTGGACAAATTTTTAATGGTAAGAATATACATCACTATAGTATCATCAGTTTCATTGGTTTAAAATTTTTCTGTGCTCTGCTGATCGATCACTCCATCCCCTGGAATCCTTAGCAACCACTGACATTATTGTTTCCATAATTTTGTCTTTTGTAGAAAGTTTTATGATTGGAATCACACAGTATGTAACCTTTTTAGACTGATTTGTTTTACTTAGCAATATGCATTTATGTTTCTTCCATATTTTTCCATGGCTTGATAGTTTTTTTTAATGCCGAATAATATTCCATTGTTTCTCCGTACATGGTTTATCTATTCACATACTAAAATATGTCTTTCTTGGTCACTTTCAAGTTTTGACAATTATAAGTAGAGGTGCTATAAACATTTGTGTGTGCAGTTTTTGTGTAACAACTCCTTTGATTAAATATTAAGAGGCACACTTAATTGGATTTTATAGTAAGAGTAAGTTTAGTTTTATAAGAAAGCGCCCAACTCTCCTCCAACATGGCTGTAGTGTTTTGCAATGAAAGAGAGTTTTGGTCACTTTACATCCTTTCAAGCACTTGGTATTGTGAGTGTTCTGGATCTTGGCCATTGTAATAGGTATGTAGTGATAGCACATTGTTGTTTTAATTTATATTTCTCTGATGACATATCAAGTGGAACATCTTTTCATATGCTCATTTGCCATCTGTCTATCTTGTTTGATGAAGTGTCTGTTAATAACTTTGGCCTGACCTTTAATTGGGTTGTTTTTCTATTGTCCAGTCTGAAGGGGTGGTTGTGTATTTTTGGCAGTCCTTTATCAGATGTGTTTTTGTGAATTTTCTTCCAGTCTCTGACTTGTTTTTTAATTCTTTCACAATGTACTTTAATAGAGCAGAAAATTCAAATTTTAATGACGTCCAGCTCATCAATTATTTCTTTCATGAATCACATCTTTGGTGTTATATCTACATTGCCATTACCAAGCCCAGAGTCATCTAGATTTTCTCCTGCATTATAAGAGGTTTATAGTTTTGTAGTTCACATTTATGCTCCCCTTTGAGTTATTTTTTGAAGAACATAGTTTTTGTCTAGATTCATTCTCTTGCACATACATATCTAGTTGTTCTAGTATCGATTGTTGAAAAGTCTGTTTCTCCATTGCATTCCCTTTGGTCCTTCATCAAAAATCAGTTGACTGTGTTTACATGGATCTGTTTCTGGGTTCTCTGTTCTGTTCTACTGATCAATTTGTCTATTCTTTTTCCAGTATCATGCTGTCTTGATTATTGTAGCTTTGTAAGAAGTGTTGAAGTTGAGTAGTCTCTGACCTCCAAATTTATTCTTCTTTTCATAGCCTTATTTAAAAATATTGTTTCTATTCTCATTTCCTGGAACTCTGTTAGTCATGTGTTAGGGCTTCTTGAATGTTCTTTCACATATTTTTTTATATTACTTCTGACTCTTCCTTTGTGAACTTATAAGGATTTATGCACTGTTCAATTGACTTACATTTATAGTTTGTCCCATATATGATTTTAAAATAGACTCGGAAAAGCCTATCAAGGTCATTTCTCAGACAAAACAACAAATTAACAAAGAAACATTGCTATCCATTACAAAAATATGTCCAAATTTAAATTGAATTATGCCATTAAGTAGATGTAACCAGTATTTAGTTTAACTAATATTTTCTTTTTGTCACATAGTTTTGCAAGGTTTTGCCATTTAAAATCTTGCTAGAATATTGCTAAATATGGTCTTTTAATTTTACTTAGAATTTAGAAGACATTTTAAATCCCACATGAAGGTTTTCATCTCAAGAAAGTTTTATTCTTGTATTTTGCGATTTCTTTTATTGTTTTATTGCCTGTCTTGAAGATCTGTAATTATAAAAATGGGAAACACAAATAGATATCTAATTTTCTCCCTCACTTTCACATTTACTTTGACCCATTTTCTCTGCATTCAGGGAGAACTTATCAGGGGTGTCTTCTGTATCATTGATTCTATTATTTGCAAGATGAATGCTATTCTTCTCACTTAATGCAGATTTGAATTATTCTACTGCATTTTAAGGTTTTTTTTCAATTCTTTTTTCTCATCTTGCCTATTGTATTTCTTATAACTTTTTGTTCCCTTTCTTAGGGACCACATGTTCATGCATTTTAGTGAGGATGACAAGCATTTTTCTTAAAATAATTCCCTAAGTTTTGTAGAAAGTAATTTTCTTAGGAAGTTTACTCATCTTGAGGTGATAAAATGATGCCTTTTTTGCAGCATGTTTTTCAATGGACAGACAGAAGAAAACCAGCATGAGACCCTTCTTGACCACAGATGTATCTAAATGTATTGTGTGAATTATATTCAGTCCCACTCAGATCTGCTCATCAGATAGATCTACAGCTGGAAGGAAAACACTTCTGTTACCTACCCTATCCAATTCTTAGTGTTTTAGCATTTTGTCTTTACCTCAACTCAACAGTGATAGAAATGTCTTGTTCTACCTTTACCATAAGGTTTTGGGATTTTGGTGTTTTTTTTTATATTAAGAGGAATATCAACTCAGAACACTGTGGCAAGAGAGTTGAAAAAGACACCTGGTGGAAAATACTGGGATTATAGTTTTATAGTTGGGTTCCAACACTTCCATTTTTGATCTATTATTTTCTTGGAGTTACAGTTTTGACATGCTTATAGAAAGATGTACTGAAGAGAGACAAGAGCTACACAGTACCTCATGCATACATTGCAAGTGCTCTACCACTGAACTACTACCCTCAGCCCAGTTTTTACTTTTTATTTTAAAATAATGTCTCACTAAATTGTGCAAGCTGCCTCTGGCTTTGAACTTGAGATCCTATACTTCCACTTTTCAAGTTGGTGAATTTATAGGTGTGCACCACCGAGCTGGCAAGTAATGCTTTTTGAAGCTGCTTAATAGTCTTGTCATGTAAATCTTTTATCAGTAATCTAGGGCCAGACTGTGGAGGAGAGTTGAAGTATGTAGTTATGTCCAAATTGTTGGATATTGCCTCTATGTAGGCTTTGTGCCTCTTCAGATTTTTATTGGAATTTTAAGAAGAATTATATCAGACGCTGCCAGAAATCATCATGAGTTCCTTATTACTGCTCTAAAGACCTAATTATTCTTTATTCTTCTCACTCACTTCTTTAGAACTTTTCCACCCTTGCTCAAATTAATTTCTATAAAGATCAGTTCTGATCACCTCTCTTTCCAGAACCTTCAGAGATTATATTTCTGTAGACAATGAGTAAGCTTCTTATCCTTATATTGAATGCTTTGCACATCAGTGGAAGTGCAGGCTGAGGGAATCCTTTCATAGTACTTTTATATTGGAACTTATGTCCTGGTTCAGTTTGCCCATAGCTCACTTGAAATTATTAGGTGATTTATAGTATAATACCATTTGATGTATGTAGAATTCCTACCTTATAAATCTTGTCCATTCTTTAGCATCCAATCAGGTATCTGAAAGTTGGATATTGAAGTCCCCATGGTCCTTCATAATTTCTCTTTCTTTCTCTTTCTCTTCTCTTCTCTTCTCTTTTCTTTTCTTCTCTCTCTCTCTCTCTTTCTCCTTTTTCTCTTTTTATCTCTCTCTCCCTCTAAATATTAGAGGGTCTACCCAACCCAGGGGCTTGGGCCTGCTAGGTTAGTGCTCCACCACTGAGCTGCACCTCAGCTCCTTTTTATTTTATATTTTGAGACAAGGTCTTCCTAAGTTATGCAGGCTGACTCTGGCCTTGAAATAGTGATCCTCCTGCCTCATCCTCCCAAGTAGCTAGACTTATAGGTGTGCACCACTGTGCCTGGTGACCCTTCTTATTTCTTTCATGGTATGTACACCATCAGTTAGCTTTTGAATATGGACTGAATTTTTGACTTTATCTGTATGTTTACATTATATTTGGTTAGTGGTTTTTTTCCTAAAGTGTTTTATACATTCTAGTTAGTACCTTTGTTCTTTGGTTCCAATTATATATTTGATAGTTGTAGTCTTTACTTGTGGTTGTTATTACATAGCTCAAAAGTCTACATTTTAAGGGTAGGTTTTTCTGTTGAACTATGGATGCTGCCCTGATAAGGAATTTTTTTTGAAAACTAACCTATGAAATGGAAACATTTGAGAAAATGATCGTTCCTAAAGCCTTTAACTTTTACATACAATAGGAAAACAAAATAACACCAAACTTGTCTTTGATGTAGGCATCTTCATACTTAGTTCTTCAGAAAATTGTTTTCTATGTCCACAAAAACTAATATTGCTTTCTAAGAACCAGTGAAATCATTCTCAGAGAAGAATGTTCTCATTTAAGCTGTTGCTTAGAAGAAACCTTCTAAGACCATGCAGATGCAAGAATTCTTGAGCAAGATCCTCATATTAAATCCTAGAAAGACCTCAAATGATCCACTTTGGTTTGGAATCTTCCAACTTTGTGGAATTGTTTAAGATGGAAGAATAATCAGAGAATCACTTCCGTATACCATTTCCTTTTATGTAGTCTATCACCTGCTTGTCTCATTTTGACGCTGGGTTTTGCCTTTACGTTTCTTCTCTGTTGGAGTCACCCATCAAAGTCATCCTACCTCAGTGATGAAATCAGAAGCCAGAAGAACAGTGGGGGAATAGTCCTAGTAAATCAAATATTACACTAGAAAGAACATGGGATGAGGATTATGAGTAAGAGAAGCACATATCTGGTTTTTTGTTAATTTTCTTCCAAGTCTCATTATAGGGGTAAAGAAGACAGAAGATGGGTATAATTATGATGGGCCCCATGTACCTTGTCAGATTATCATTGTCCCATATCTCAGAGCTTTTTCTTCCCATCTAGTTGTTGCTGAACCTGACCCCACCCACTCAGATGTGATTTCTCTGCAGATTTTCCTAATAGATTCCATCTGATGAGTAACCTGTGATTTTTCTTGACACAGCATCCAACATGATAATGAGTGACATCTTTCCATGTCTCATTTTCCTTTCTCCTTTTCCTTGAGGCCCTAGACTTATGCCTCCTAAAGACATTTTCAGGCTCTGGTATTTTTTTGAGAGCCCAGGCTAAGCCAGTATGTTTGATCCAATGCAAGTTTTGACAGATAGAAGAATGGCAATATAAATGCCCAGAAAAGTGTTAAGAATCATTCAGGCCATCAGTTGTGAGAGCCAGGTCATATCTTCCAGTTGAGAAGGCCAAAAATGAGCTCACAGTTTAACTATTGTTAAACAGGAAGGAAACAGTGGTCAAAAGTAAGAGAAAGTAATTACTAGAAAACTATAGTCGGTGGCAACCTTGATGTTTTACCCCAAGGTTATGTGATCCTTTAAAACATCTACACAGTGGATTCTCAGCCTTAGGTACATGAATTGTGTTCTAATTTTTGGCAGAATTGCAGGTTATAAGACTTATATGGACCAGGTTCATGTCTTGAACCAAACTCCCGAACTTGTAATATAAAGCCTCCAAGATGGCCTTTATGATCTCTGTCAAAGGTATAATCACCTTTGTATAGTTAGTCCCATTCCATAATAAGCTAGAATTCATTGTTGTGATCAATTGAACATGGCAAAAATGGTGGTATGTCACTTCCATGATTAGGCCACACAGCATACTGTGGTTTCATCTTGATTCCTCTCCTTTCCTACCTTTCCCTCCCTGCTTCCATTGGATTAATTGCTTCAGGAAAGCCAGATGCTGTTTTGTGAATGGTGTTATGGAGAGGTCCACAATTGAAGTCTCTTGCTAACAGCTAAGTTGGTGAGCTTAGAGAATTCATACCTCTGAAGCCCTGGTCCAGCTTCACTGCAAAAGCATGTGTTATATGTCATCAGAAACACCAGCTAACCCACTCTTGAATTCATGACCCTTAGAAAGAATATATTTTTATTGCTTTATGCTGCTAAATTTCACAGGAATTTGTTTTGCAGTAATAGATAATTACTACACTGCTTGTCTCACCAAATGGCTTATCTCTCACTATTTTGAAACTATGCTTCTATCACTGTAAAGGGTTTCCTTTTGAAATCCATTTTGTCAGCCATCCATGTGCCAAGAATTCCAGATAAGTAAACCAGCTGTAGGAAAATTTTCTCAGAGTGGCTGAGGAGCTTGCAAACCTCATTGAAAAAATAACTGTTAAATCCATTCGCAGTTTGCCTTTCTGCCAAGTAGTTAAAATTCATTCCTGAGTCTGTGGCCCATGGATGCCAAATGAAGGCAGATATTCATCATATTCTCCCCTCTCCCACTGAGACTTCTGATTGTGGCAGGAAGTTGACCTCAGTGAAGTCAGCATTATTGATTATTGTACTTTCTCACTGATTTCTGCTTGCTTGGAGAGCTTGGGTAGAATGTGGATCTTTATTAAAACAGACAAATTTACTCTCCCCTGCATAACAGCCACAAATCAGGTAAAAACATTGTAGGTGAGCATGACCCTGAAGTCATAGGTTAGCACCACGTGAATGATGGTATTTTTTGTAGTGATGCATAACAAATTAGCAGAAATTTAAAGGCTTAAAATGAGACAGATTTATTATATTATAGTTTATGTGGTCAGAAGTCCAGGCATAGGTTAGCTAGGTCTTCTGTACAGGGTCTAATCAGAAATTTGTGACTGAAATCAAAGTGTTGGTGAGGGCTGTTGTCTCCTCTGAGGCTTGGCGTCCTGTTCAGGGCTGACTGGCTGATGGAAGAATTCAGTTCCTGTGGTTGTACAATTCAGGTCGTGAGTTCCCAGAAGCTGCTTGCTCTTCCCTACTGTGTGGCCCTCTCTACAACACTGAAGTTTGCTTTTTAATAGCTCAAAATAGAGCATCTTTCTTGCTTTCAGTCTCCCAGATTCTTCTGTCTCTGGTTTCTAAATACTCTTGAAAAGGGCTCACTGATTAGGGAAGCACATGCTCTCTTTTGATTAACTCATAATCAACTTGTTAGGAACTTTAAGTATATCTGTTAAAATCCTATCATCAGTGCCATAGAATGTAATTAATTATGAGAGTAAAATCCTATCATATTCACAAGCTATCTCTACAACAAGGGGAGAGGTTATCACTGTGGGTATATGCCAGGGGTTGGGAATCTTAGAATCTGCTTATCAGTGCTTCTTTCAACATCTTCAAATATAAGTAACTGCTGAAATGATATTAGGTTATATCCCCGATGCTCCCAATATTTTATCCTTTAAGTAATAAAAATAAAGAAGTTTTTGAGGTGGCCACAGTATTCCAGGCCAAGGTGGCAGGAGTAGTAACATGTGGTAGAATAGGAAGTGTCCATTACCTGTCTTTGAAGTGACTTGTTGCTATCCTTTCTCAAGACCCAAAGGAAGTGCCACCCAAGGCCTGAGCAGGAAAGGAATTTGGAAGCATGGGAGTTTGCTTTATAAGGAAAGTATTGTTATGCAAGAAGAAAATATATGGATTTAGTGATAAGAGTGGGCTGGGGTTTAGCTCAATTGAAAGAGTGCTGTTCAGTGTGCTCTGAAACCCTGAATTTGATCCCCAGCACTGAAAATTTAGGAGAAAGACCTGGCAGCCGACTCTCGAAACAGTCATTGAAAACCCTCTCAATAGCAGAGGAGGAATCACATTAAGTTGTACATTTAAAATTTCCAATACAAAATAGCAGAGAAGAACTGACATAGTGCCCAGCATGGCACATTGTCAGGGAGTGTTTCGTTCTGATGTACATAGGGACCCAGCTGGATAACACCTAACAACAACAGTGATAAGAGTGTCTTTACTTTCAAGGGATATAATTTCAAATAGAATTAATAGTATTTACTTGTTGAAAACATTGATTACCCTATGTGGGGCTTACATTCATAAGCATTTCATGTAGTTGTTCAGAAGGAATACTCAACCAGCAATATAAAGGAAAAGAGAGCACCTTAATTAATGTCATTCTTAAATAGGATACCACATGACTATGGAGTATGCACGAGCCCAGTTAATGGAACTTGTATAGTTTGACTTCCAGATGGAAATCTTGATAATGAATCTTAGCTCATCTTTTATGATAAAGCTCAACATGAATGATGAATATTATTGTAAATGTCACTGTGAAGGTAGAATATGCCACTTGATATTTGGATTTTTGTCATGTGCTATGTTGAATTATTGTAGATATGAAGATATGAATAGGTGAGATAAGGTTCCTAAGGTGGTCACTCAGGCCATATGGATAAAGTGGCAATGGTAGGTGGGATGGAAACACTTAGCTGATGGTAGCTCAGATTAGCCACACCAGAAGGATTACTCTTGTTTCCTCAAGTACAGGAATCTTGCTTTATAAAATAGAAGATTTGTAGATATAACTGAGTGAGGCAAGTATAAATTTCACTTTTAGGTGATTGAAAGTATTTGAGAATGCATTTGCACATGAGTGACCAATTAGAGAATATCAAAAAGATGTGTATCTATGTTTTATTGACTATGCAAAAGCATTTGATTGTGTGGATCATAACAAATTATGGATAACACTTCAGAAAATGGGAATACCAGAACACCTAATTGTGCTCATGAGAAATCTGTACATGAACCAGGAGGCAGTTGTTCGAATAGAAAAGGGAAACACTGAGTGGTTTAAAGTTGAGAAAGGTGTGCGTCAGGGCTGTATACTTTCACTCTATCTCTTCAATTTATATGCTGAGCAAATAATCCGAGAAGCTGGACTTTATGAGGAAGAACATGGCATCAAGATTGGAGGAAGACTCATTAAAAACCTGTGTTATGCAGATGGCACCACTTTGCTTGCTGAAAATGAAGAGGATTTAAAACACTTACTGATGAAGATCAAAGATCATAGCCTTCAATATGGGTTACGACTAATAAACATCAACAAAACAAAAATCCTTACGACTGGGTCAGCATGCAACTTCACAATAAATGGAGAAAAGATTGAGGTTGTCCAAGATTTTGCTTGGCTTGGCTCTATAATCAACACCCATGGAAGCAGCAGTCAAGAAATCAAAAGACACATTGCTCTAGGAAAAGCTGTGGCAAAAGATCTCTTTAGAGTATTGAAAAGCAAAGATGTCACATTGAAGACGAAGGTGCGTCTGACTCATGCC
>VMDO01028593.1:0-23708 GCA_007922755.1 Pedetes capensis
CTCCCCGTCTGTGTTAGTCTGGAAGCTCAACTGAAGCCTGTCCTGCATGAGTGGCCCTGGTGGGGTCTGAGATCCCGGTGGCACAGCTTTGAGCATCACAGCCTCGTGAAAGCCCTAGCAGCACGAGCTGAGAGACACATGGGGGTCCTCCAGGGTGGGACCTGCCTTTGCCTGAGCCGGGCCTTCTTACCCCAGAGATGGGAACTGTGGCGACCCCCTCATGGGAGAAGAGAGCTGGGAGGTGCCTTTGGGGCTGGCCAAGGGCTGTCCATGGAGGTGGCTACATACATAAGGTGGAGAAGATCCGGAGCCTGGGCAGCATCCTCAACAAACCCACGATGGCAATGCCAAGACCAGCTGCGGGTCTTTTCCTAAGAGGCTGAGCCTGTTGTGAGATCCCCTCATGCCGCCCATGTGTGCTGGGGGCCGGCAGGCTGCAGCTTTGCTCTGTAGGAGCCCAAGTCTGGGTGAGTCTGACTGAGCCGGGGGCATGGACAGGGCGGGGTGCAGGACGGCGCTTTCAGATCAAGGAATGCAGCAGAGGCGTGGTAGCCAGGGCAGGCCACGGGGCCGATGCTCGCTGTACAACATTGCTCCCTCTGGGCCTCAGTTTCCCTATCTGAAGTTGAGGAGCCCATCTGCAGGTCCACTCCCCTAGGGCTCCCCTAAATAACTGGCACCCCTTGTTTCCCGCTGAGTTTAGCCAAGGCGGGGAGCTGTCCAGCCGTGGGGATGGTGGGAAGCGAGGGAGTAGTCCTGAGCCAAGGGATGGGGTTCTGTTCATTACCCGAACAACCCAGCACCTCTTCCTTGCTAACTGAACACCACCGGCCCCACAGGCCACTTTTAAGTAATGTCCTAAGGAAAATAACTGGGGCGTGCACGTGTCCCCAAAACCCCAGCCACACTCCTGACGTGGAGAAGGGATCTCAGGGCTGAGGGAGAAGTGGGGTCCTCATGAACCCATAAAGCAAGGTCTTCAAGGGTCCCTACCCCCCAGATCCTATACTTCCCAACTCCAGAGTCCTCATTTCCTGTGGGGGCCAGTGAAGACTCACAGCTATCTTCCTAGCCCCCAAACGCCCCTAGAAGGGGCTGGGGGGGACGGCAGAGGAGTAGCCAAAGGAGGCGCTGCAAGATGCCCGAAGCCGGTCTCCGCTCCTAACTCCCCAGATCACAAAGGACCACTTCCCATTTGCTTCCTATTCAACCGTGTCTGCCCATTGTCAATAAAAGCCGTTTTTAAGGTCAACTACCTTCTTCCATCGAGCGCCAACCCTGCGTAGTTTCAACGGCATCAGCCCCTGCACCACATCATGAAATAAAAATTAAATTGTAGTAGGGCTTTTAAATCAACTCAATTAAAATAAAGAGATTCTTGGCTTGATATAGGGAAATATTTGTATTTCCAATTCTATTTGTTAATACATTGACATATGTGCTATTTTTTAAATGTAGCAGTAAGTGCACTTTCTGTCAATGCCATAGATTTTTTAATAGACTGAGAAAATGCATTTCATTTCTTCTTATTTTCCTTCAATACATCATTTGGTTCTGCTTTTTTGCCTGCATGAAATTCATTTTCTAATGGAAATATTTGTTTTGTAAATCAAATATGTATTATGCACAAAATGCAAAGCACAAATTAAATTATGTTAATGAAATGAAAGAGATATGAAATGCATATTTCATGGGCAAAACATAACCTCAGCAAACAACCATTTCTTGATAAAATCTTTAAACACGATCTCATTCTGTGACAGACATATTGTTAAAGTAGATAGCACCTCATTTAAATGGTTTCCTTTAATATTAGTGCTTAGTATATAATTGTAAATAACTTTTGGGATGAAAAACCAATAATGAAATACTGTCTTTAATAGTGTGCTATTGATGTCAGCATAAAATTTGTCGTAGTTGAATATTGGAAATTGGGAGCGCACAGAAATATTCTCAAAAGCTGTAAATGATTGCATATTTAAATAGAGCTGACTAAGCCAAAGATGTTATAGATATTAGTAATAGGCAGAAAATTATGCTGACCTAACATTATTTGACAAAACCCACTGTTTTAAATTATATATTGGTTACACTTAATGAATAATAGATTTTGGAGGTGCTGTTTTTCCGATCCTAATGCCGAGGACACCATACGTGGGGATTTCTTAGTCATCTTCCTGACAATAAATGCAGCCCGGCTTGCAAAGTTCAGAGGAGAGGCCATCGGGTGGCCGTTCAGTGCTAGCTGGCTGGAGAAGGGGTCCTCAGGAAGGAAGTGCCCCGAGGGCAGACAGTGCCACCAGGGCTATCCCCGGCCCCCTGCCACTGGCCAGCTGGTTGGCGTGGGTCCGGCAGGGAAAGGGCTGTGCTGTATCGGATGGAATCTGTTGGGATCTCCAGCTGAGAGTCTGGTTTACAGAGAAAGCCAGCCCCAGGCAGTGGAGGAGGTCTGGCCCAGAAGTCACCAGATGCCACTGCCTCCCCGCCTGTTACCTTTCCCATGAACCACACAGAGGCTGGGGTGGGCTGGCAGGTGCCCCAGGAGAACCTGGAGGAGAGTGGAAGCCATGGAGCTTTGGGCCTCCCAGGGCCTTGGGGTCTTCAGAGCCCCTGACCCTTAGTCCTCAGGTTTCCCAGGAAACGTCAGGCTGAGCATCTGTGCGCACGTACACAGGTGCAAGGGCCCTGGCATGGCTTGTGGGCAGGAAAGCACAATGTGTGTGGTCTAGTGGAAGGTGAGGCTCCGTGGTCCTCTGTGGGCTTGGTAGCCAATGATCTGAGAGCCCCAGCGCTACCCCTATGACTTCAGCTCCGTCCAGCATCCCCGGCAGAGCCCCAGACCACCAGAGGCAGCCTCAACATCACAGAGACGTCGGGCACAGGACCTGCCCTTGTGAGCCGCACAGCACAGGCTGGCGCTGCTACTCCGCACCTGAAGGCAGGGGACAAGACAGTTCTCGTGGAGGCCTGAGGGGCTGGTTGCCTCCACCTGGGTTCATGACAAGGTTGCACTGAGGAGGAGCCCATCGTCCAGGCCATTCACCCCTCACAGTGCCTGGGGCTCCTGGGCTGCATCTGATGTTTCACTTCAAATTTTCCAGCCTCTGGAGAAACCCCCAACCACCAAACCCCCAACCTGCAGGAAATAGAAAATGACATCACATGAAGATGCACTAGGGGAGGTGTCCATGCACACCCTAGGCTTTGGCACAGTGCTTGGCAAACAGAAAGAGCCTAATGAATGCTCAGTGATTGATGTCTTTCTGGCCAGAGGTGCTCAGCCATTTATCCTGTAGCCACTCTTCGGGCACCCTGGATGTGCTGGGGGTTGGAATCCGGCAGATTGCATGATTCGGTAACAGACGTCGTCCCTCCGTCATGAAGGTTGCTATAAAAGCCATTGAGCCCAGGGTATAACGGCTCACGGCCACACATTTTGTGCGGGAAAAGTCTGTGCGTTCAGCAGCTGGGGTTGCTGGGCCTGAACAGCAGACAGGTATTGCTTCGCCGTTCTGGAGCCAGAAACCCAAGATCAAGGTGTGGGTAGGGTGGGTTTCTGCAGAAGGCCACGAGGCAGGGCCTGTCCTGCCCCTGTCCTGGCTGCTGGCGTTTTGCTGGGGGTCATTGGCAGTCTCTGCCTTGCAGGAGCTCCTTCTGGTCTCTGCGTCTGTCTGCACACAGCATTCCTCCTATGTGTCTGTGTCCGATGTCCCTTTCATCAGCACGCTCGCCGTGTGGGATCCGAGACCCATGCTGTTGCAGTATGACCTCATCTTAATTAATTATGTCCGCAATGACCTTATTTCCAAATGAGGTCACATTCTGAGGGGCTAGGCGTTAGGACTTGAGCCTCTAAATTTGGGGGGTACAATTCAGTAGGCGACAGGGTTGGAGCCCATAGAAGGGGCCCTGACTCAGAAGCCTGGAGAGGTGGGAGGACGAAGAGGGGACTGAAAAGTGCAAGAAGTCCTTGGTGGCACCCAGAACAAAATGGGATCCTGTCAGGTCCCCAGGGTACATGGAGTGAACAGCAGAGCAGGACCCGCACCGGTGAGCCCCAAGGGGAAAGAGCAGGGTGGAGGTGGCACCTCCTTCGGGGCAGGGACTCTAGGCTCCCCAGGCTACAGAGAATCCCTTGGCCTCCCCTCCGTTCCTTTCTCCATCCCTGGAAGACAGGGCCGGGAGGGCTCCAGGCTGGCCAGGTGGCAGCGGGGGAAGCTGGATTGGGAGACAGATCAAGGAGCAAGTGCCCAAGACACACAGGAGTCTGCAGTTGGGGCAGGAGCTCTGGCCTTGCTGCACCTGTGGAGCTCAGAGCTGGCAGGTCCCCGCAGGGCCACGGGACGCCCTCCCTCCTGGAGCCTCATCAGGTGGGGGTCCGCGGTGACCTTTGCCGCGGCACCTCCTGAAAGCACCAGAACCAGGAGGCTCCGGTTGGCGCTGCCCACCTGGGCCACAGCCCGAAGATGCACATCATCCCCCAGGCCCGCGCTCTGTCCCTCAGGGACCCCGCCACCTGGGGCCTGCGGTGCCACTTCCCTCACGGCAGGCAAACGTTTTTATCCATTCCTCGAAATTAAACCTTCCCATTTTTCATTATCAAATTCCGAACTGGTGTCGTCTCCCCACGCCGGCGTGCGGCACCCGTTTACAGCGCCCAAGATTAATATTAGGTGTTTGTAAAAGGCGAATATTAGCTTCTCCCTTATATCTGTCAGAATTAATAACCTCCCCATCACAGATAACTCCGGGTCAATATTAGATTCGCAGATGAGGCTGGAAATAAAATGTATGGGAATATAACGTCTCATTTGTAGGTGTTCAGAGAGAGGCCCTCTCATTATTGAGACTCTGCGGCAACTGTTCAAAGGTCAGAGGACTTTGTGGCCTGGAAATACCCACCATCTGGCCCGGGCAGTCGCAAGCGAGGACAAATTGGTGGCCCTCCACAGGGAGTCCTGGAGGATGCGGGAGGCAGCACTGGTGCGGCTGGCGGTTCTGCCAGGAATCTTTATAGGGCAGAGAGGGATCGAGAGCTTATCCGCCACTGTCCCAAGCTCACGCTGGGACCCGAGCCAGGGCCTGGCACAGGCACCTCGGCACATACCCACCCTGCCTTGGTGCCAACCCAAGGCAGAGTCACCTCCCTCCCTGCCGGCCGCTGGGAGCTGAAGCTACAGGCAATGAGGGGTTAACAGCCAGTGCTGCAGAAGACCCACCTTGTCACAGAAAAGCCACAGCACCCCCAGAATGAGGCCTTGAAAACAGGTGGACCCGCCTCCCCGCTTGGCAGGCGCTTACAGGCCATGACTGACAGGCATCATTTCTCCCTTGGGCGACAAGGATGCTTCATTCAGCTGCCTCCATTTTATCTGGTTGCAGGCAATGGAGCGCCCACCCTCCTCACCGCTTTGGGCGTTTCCCTTGATAATTGAAGCCCCCCAGCAAGGTCAGGACAGATGTGACACCGTGAACTCCCCCTGCCCTGGGGAGGGCAGCTTGAGGCTCGGCCTCTGGAGCACAAAGGTTGGAGAAGGCATCTACAGGGCCTCCAGGGGCCAAAACGGGCCACAAGGAGGGGCCACCAAACCGCACCCTGACCTCCCTTGGCCGGGGAGTCCCTGGTGAGGGATCTTGTGGGCAGGCAGAAAGAGAGGCTGCATAAGAGGAAGGGGTGTCCTCAGCCACACAGGAAGGAGACCCTGCCCAGGGCCTGCACTGCGCCCTGTACAGAGCCCAGGAGCTGAGGCCCAGAGATCTCTCCACTGCCCCTGCCCTGGAGGCCACGGTCCCAGGGGCCAAATGAGAGGTTCCCCGGAGCCCACATACAGATAGCCAGCCAGCCCTGGGGTGAGCTGGCAAATGGCAGCAGGTCCTGAGGGCATCCCAGATGCCAAGTTCCAGGGGGCAGCTGGCCAGCCCTGCCCTCCTCTCAAAAAGCCCAAAAAGGCCCTGCGGGTTCCAGGCGGCCTTTCTTCCCTCGCATAAGAAGCCCTCCCTGCCCCCTGAGGGACTCAAGCTTCTCCCTCTAACAGCCCCTCCAGCTGGGTGGTGTTGAGAGCCAGGGGCCCCTGCTCTGGGGGGAGGACAGAGGGAAGAGGCCCCTCCTGTCTTTCCTCAGAGCTCCGCAAACTGGCGGTGACCCACCATTAAATCCCCTTTAACAAGGTTCACTTCCTCAAGAACTAGTTAAAATGCTCTGAAAATAAACAAGGCCCCAGGCAGGCTTTTCCTGCAGATCTGGAGGCCCAGCTGGGAGGAGGGGCAGCAGGGGGCCCTTACCTCAGGGGGCTGTGTGCTCCTTCCAAGACGGGCTGCTGGCCTGTCCCCTTGCCTTCAAATACAAAGTGTTGGGCCCATCCTATGCCCTCAGGTATGGAGCTCTGGGCCTGTCACCCGCCTTCAAATATGGGATGGGCCTGCCCATTACGTCCCAACCTGGGGTGCCAGCCTGTCCCTTTCCCTCCAAATATGAGCTCTGAACCCATCTTCTGCCTTCAAAGATGGAGTGCTGGCCTGTCCCCCACAACCCAAGATGAACCTGCCCCCCGCCTTACAAGTTGGGGTATTGGACCTGTGTTCTCATCTCCAGAAACGAGATGTGGCCTATCGTCTTGCCTGAAATCCCTCTGCTGAGTGGGGCCACTGAGCTGCAAAGTGGCCACTCCAGGGCCAAGCCTAGGCCCCCAAAGATTCCTCTTCCAACCCCTGTGCTCCCTGGCCAGGCTCCCTGGGCCCTCAGGCCACTGAACCGAAGTCAGCAACAAGCCTCGGCCTCCACAGCTGGCCCCGGGCAACACGCCGTCCAGCAGCAGTTTCCATACAGCGTGGCCCACCCCATTGTGACTAACTCGTGTACCTGTGCTCCCCAAAACCTGAAGCTGGGGAGCCAGTGGGAGCCAAGGCCAGGATGCACCCTGGCAGGGCAGACCCAGGGAGCCCTGACCTCACCCTCTCTGCAGAGCTGAACACACCCCTAAGCCCTCTGGGGACATAAGCTGCAGCCACGGCCACCCAGGGCCACGAGGGACCCTCGCTGTCATGGGGAGGTGAGCGCTGAGACTCTCCTGGGGCTGGGGGTAGGCGGCAGGGAGGGGCAGCAGCCTGGCAGTCACCCTCTCTGCACACTCGCTCTGGCCCAGGTGTGCTGAGAGCGAGGCCACCCCCAACACCAGCAGCTGCCCATCCTTCCAGGCCTGTGGGCATGTGGTGTAGACCCCACCAGGGCTGTGGGCTGCTGGGGTGACCTGGGGGCTCTGGGGAGCTCAGAGCTCAGAGTGGGGAGGGCTGTGTGCATCTGCTCTCCTTCCCACAGCCCAGCAAGAAATCGGCCTTCTGAGGAGCTCCGAGCCAACACAAATGCCCTCCTACCCCGATTTACAACCTCCCACCCATCCATCCGTTCGTCCATCCATCCAAGCACTCCTGTGGGAGTTAGCGTTTTCATCACTGAGATGAAATGCCTGAGAAACTCCACTTAAAGGGGAAGGACTTATTTTGGCTCACGGTTTCAGAGGTTCCAGCCCATGGTCTGCTGGCTCCATTGCTTTAAGGCCTGTGGTGAGGCAGAAATATCATGGTGGAAAGGCATGGCAGAGGAGAGCAGCTCCCTCATGGCAGCCAGGAAGCAGAGAGAAACAATACAGGATGGGGTCAGGGCCAAGACACACCCAGCAGAGACACCTCTCTGGCAAGCCGCTTCCTCCCACCAGGATCCACCGCTTAGGTAATAATGCCATTAAATTATGGATCCAAAACTTGATTCACCCATTGATGACATCAGAATCCTCAGGATCTAATCACTTCCCAAAGGCCTGTCAGCTGACGCCAAGCTTTTAACACATAAGCCTGTGGTGCACAGCCCATATCTAAACCATAACAACCCCAACACTGACCGAGCTCTTGTCATGTGGAAAGTACCATTCCGAACACCGACTCCCACAACCACTGCGGCAGACAGACCACTCGGCCCCAACACACCCAGAATGAAATGAACCCACTTGTCGTGCTCTGGGAGAAAAGAGGAGAGCTGGTCATTCAGGCAACAGGGCTGGCTCCTGTGACCCAGGGACCTGGAGATAGTCAATGTTTCAGTCCCACGGTAAGGGAAAGTGGTGATGCAATGAGTGGGAGGGGTGGATGGAGGGACAGATGGATGACTGGATGGGTGGATGGGTGGATGGGTGGATGGACAGATAGATGGATAAGATGGATAGATGGATGGACAGATGGATAAGATGGATGGATAGATGGATGGATGGATGAGTGAGTGGATAAATAGATAAGATGGATGGATGGGTGAATGGGTGAATGGGTGGATGGATGGATGAATGGGTAAGATGGATAAGATGAATGGATGGACGGACAGATGGATAAGATGGATGGATGGATGATGGATAAGATGGATCATATGGATAGATGGACAGATGGATGGATGGGTAGATGGCTGGCTTCCTGGCTGGCTGGCTAGGAGGATGGATAGAAAAGATAGATAAGCTGGATAGATAGATAGATGGATGGGTGGGTGGCTGGGTGGATGGAGGGATGGATGAACAGGGAGACAGATAAATGGATGGCAAGAGTCAGGGAACTCAGCTAGAGTCTCAGGCCAAGGGCAGGACAAGTGCACCAGATGCAAAGAGATGCATGTGCAAGAAAAAGGAAGGAGTGACCAAAGGAGAGGCCCTTGTCCACTCCTAAGCCTGCCCCTGCCCGCCCTACCTCCTCCTCACTAGATTCCCCCAGAGGGCTGCAGGGGGCCCTGGGCAGCCCCAGAAGTTCCCCTGTTCTGACAGAGGCAGCCCCGGGGGCTGCAGAGTGGGAAGGGGAGAGGGAGAGTAGCATCCTGACCTGGCGTGAGGCCAGCATGTGGACAAGCCCTTGTCCTACCCACAGGAACCGGCTGGGGCCCTGAGGACTCTGGTGACAGCCCCCTGCTGGCATGGTGTCATGGAGTGCGAGGCGAAGCACCAGCCTGGCGCCCTCAAGGGCCAGTTCTGGAGGCTGCAAGTCCATACTTGAGGTACCCCAGGGCTGGCTCCTCCTGAGGCTCCGTGGAAAGACGTCCCAGGCCCCTCCCTGGCTTGGATGCAGCCTCTCCTCCCCGTGTCTCCACATCCTCCTCCCTGTACACGTGTCTTTCACCAGGACACCTGTCCTTTCAGATCGGGGGCCCACCCCGCCCCAGTGTAACTTCACCTGGACTAATTCCATCTCCAGTGTCTGCGTTTCCAAATAAGGCCACGTTCCAAGGTGCTGAGAGCCAGGGCTTCCACCCGTGGGCAGGCTTGGGGCGTGGTTCAACCCATGACTCGCAAAGGTGGGGGGTAGGGGAGACCGCCTTCCCTCCCTTCACAGAGTGCACCGCAGTGGGAGCTAGGCGGATTTCTGTCGCTGTGGCAAAAATGCCTGCGATAAACAAGCTAAAGGGAGGCCAGGCTTATTTTGGATGGCGGTTTCAGAGATTTCAGTCCACTGTGGCTGGGCCCTGATGGCTTTGGGCCTGGGGATGCGCAGAACGTCACAACAGGGAGCAGGTTGGGAAGGAAACGGCAGCCAAGGAACAAACAGAAAGGAGGGATCAGGGTCCCAGTCCCACCAATGACCCAGCTTCCTCCTACCAGGCCCCATTCCCAAAGATGCCTCCACTTCCCAAGAGCGCCACTGGCAGCCAGCTGCGACGGTGCACCCCTGTCATACCAGTGGCTCGGGAGGCGGAGGCAGGTGGATCGCAAATTTAAGGGCCGAGGCAGCCTGCGTAACTTAGTGAGACCCTGTCTCAAAATGCAAAGTAAAAAATGGGCTGAGGGCGCAGCTCAGTGGCTGAGTGCTTGCAAAAAGCAAGTATGAGGCCCTGGGTTCTATTCTCCAGTACTACAAAAAGCAAGAAGCAAAAAGAAAAAGAAAAACCAGAGTGCCACAGGCTTGGGACTCAGCCTTCAATCCACAGGCCTTTGGGGGACGTTCGCGATCCACACCACAGCCTTGCCTGCTCCTGCACTGAGCTGCAAGCTCCCCGGGAGAGCACGGGCTCTTAGTTTCCCACCACGGTTTCCAGGGCCCAGAACAGGTAAGATAACTAGTAACAGTGTCACAGGAAGGATGGGGACCCACTCTGCCCTCGAGTGTGGAGGGGACACAAGCACCCAGGCACAGCATAAGACAAGGTGAGTGCTGTGGTGGGGGTGGATTGGATCAACTAAGAGCCCAGGCCTCTTGCCCTGCCCACTCAGCCTGGTCAGATTGGGGTCCTGCTTCCAGCTGACTCACTGAGCCAGACAAATGAGGTGTGAGTGCCACCCGCCTCTGGCAGCTAGCAAGATGGGTTGGGGGGCTTCTCTATCACATACCCCTGAACTCATCACAGGCCCATCCTCCCTCCTGGATGGAAACCGAGGTGGGAACCACTCTCTGAGGACAGATTGTGATGACTGGTTCACCAGGACCCTCAGAGGGTCACATCCAGTATGGGAACTCTTGGATGAGTGGGTGGATGGATGAATGGATAGGTGGATGGATGGGTGGGTGGATGGAGGGGTGGATGGATGGGTGGGTGGATGGAGGAGTGGATGGATGGGTGGGTGGATGGAGGGGTGGGTGGATGGAGGGATGGATAGATAGATGGAGGGATGAGTGAATGAGTGGATGGATGAATGGGTGGTGGCTAGATGAGTGGATGGGTAGTTGGATGGATGGGTGGATTGGTAGGTGTATGGATGGGTAGATGGGTGGATGGATGAGTGGATGGATAGTTGGATAGATGGATGGACTGGTCGATGAATGGATGGATAAATGAGTGGATGGATGGGTAGACAGGTGGGTGGATAGAGAGATGGATAGATAAGACAGGCAAGTGGCTAGATGGATGAAATGGATGGATGGACAGTTAGATGTATGGATGGGTGGATGGATGAATGGATGGACAGGTAGATTTATGGATGGGTGGATGGAGGGGTGGATGAGTGGATGGATGGTTGGATGGATGGGTAGATTGGTAGATGTATGTATGTGTGTATGTATGTATGTATGTATGTATGTATGTATGTATGTATGTATAGATGGACAGATATATGGATGGGTGGATGGAGGGGTGGGTAGATGAGTGGATGGGTGGTTAGATGGATGGACAGATAAGACAGGTAAGTGGCTGGCTGGATGAAATGGCTGGCTGGCTGGCTGGATAGGTAGGTGGATGGGTGGCTGGATGAGATGGCTGGACGACGGACACGTAGATGAATGTCAAAGGCTGTGAACTCAGCGGGGGGGTCCCCTACAGGAGTCCTGCTTTATCTTCTTACCTGCTGCTCCGTGACCTACAAAGTAAAGTCAGTAGTTTTGCTGCCATCCAGACCTTGCTGGCCAGGCCCTGCCTCAGTGCTTGTCCTCCCGCGCTGACCTCCAGGGTCCCTCTGCTGGCCTGGCTGGGTCATCACTGCTGCTTCCAGCACCCTTCGTATCCTATTGAGACTGCACCCCCCACGCTGGTGACATTGCCGTCACTGCTCCTCCCTCCTGGAAGCCTTTCTCTCTGCTCTCAGGTGGCCGTGGGGCCTGTGCTGTCTGCCTGCCTGCTGGTGACAAGCCCATGGCCCGGCCACTGCCCCATGATGTCCCTGTGCCCTGAGCCAGCAGTGCTCAGGAAATAAGGTAGGAAGCCTCCGAGTCCAGATGTGAAATTCCACTTCCAGGAACCGACTCTGGCGGGGTGTGAGGCTGCTGTGACAAGGCACCGTCCTCAGGTCCTCAGGACCCTTCTCTGCTCCCCAGCCACAGGCCCCGGTGCCCTCCATGGCCTAGATCCCGTGTCACTCCAAACCCTGCGCCCCACACAGGTCCTGATCTCCTGTACATGGCCAGACGCTCCTGAGGCCCAGGAGCAGGGGCAGGGAGGCCAGGGGTCACCTGGGTCCTTAAACCTCATGAGGTCCCCCAAGTCTCTGTGCTGCAGGAAATAGGGTGTTGTCTGCACCCAGCATGAGGCAGCATCTGTGGCATGGCAGGAGGCAGCCCAGCTAGAAGAGGAAAGGCACAGCCCTGGCCACGGCTCACTGCGCACAGAGGATGAAACAGTGGGCAGGCGGGGACAGGGCTGGCGCCTGCTGCCCTGCGTATGCACAGAAGCCTTGTGGGCATGCGGAGGTCGCCCTTTGTGGGGAGCTGGCCGCAGGGTGACTCCAAGCTCCAGGCCTCTGAGCTTCTCTGGTCCTCACGGCAGCCACGTTGACGGCCTGACCACCAGTGAAGAGTGGCAGCCTCGCCGCCTCCCTGGCCCGCGTGGCCTCTGCGCCTCCTCGGGGCCCGCACATTTCCATATCACACACTGTGATCTCTGTGACCTTTCGGGTGCATTTACCCTAGCGCGCTGGCCAAATGACAGGACCTCCCTCTGCGACGCCCAGGTCAATGCCTAATATCCACAAAGCCAGGGCCATGGCCCTGCCGCCTCCTTGCTGGGCACCGGCTGCCTCCCTTGGCCGTTTTCAGCCTCCACACTGCATCCTCCACCTGGAGGGAGGCCCTGGAGGCCAGGAGCCAAGTCCGGGAAGAGCCCCTTGGGGGGCTCGCAGCTCAGCATGGACTCCGTGGCCCCTCTCAGGGGGAGCACGAGGCTGCCCATCCCCCGCCCCCAGCGTGTGACCTCTGAAGCCCAGGGTCCCCAGGCCCCGCCCCTGCCAGGGCTCTGCACAGCCATGCCCAGCTTGCCTCCTGGGGGCCTTGCAGCACCATTGGCTTCTCAGGCGGCCGTGAGGGCAAATAGCAGCGCTTGGCACAGCCCCGGGATTTCTGAGCGCCACAGAAATGTCAGGCAGATTTAATGAAGGGCTGTGCGCTTCTGGGGTTGACAGGCAGGCTCAGAATCCTAATTTTCAGATGGCTTGTTCTCAGGGGTTTTGGCACCCGGACTGCGAGCTGAGGGGACCCGCCAAGTGCTCCCAAGGGCCCTGGACCATCTCCCCCATTTGCAGAGACAGCGCCTCAAACCCGACAGGCTCCCCTTCTGGCTTTCGCCACCGCCCATGCTCCGTCCTAATTTAGAAACCAAATTATTTCTCTCCCTCGCCGGCAGCACCTGGACGCCTGCCTTTTACCTGCACCTTGTGAGTCATCTGTGGCCGAGGCACCGGTGTCCCTTCCACTGACATCAAGAGGGCTGCTGGGGCCCTGGGTGGGTGCCATGGGGTGGCCTGCAGAGGCTGTGACAATCGCCCCTGCAGGGGAATCCTGCGTCCTGGCCAGCTCCAGGGCTCACAGGCCCCTGGTAAAAGTGCCAGCCTGCAGAAGGGCCGGCTGCCCTCCGGTGAAGTAGCTGGTTACCCCCGTGGCCTGGCTCCATGTGTGCCGAGGCGCCTTGCCTGGGCACTTGGTGGCTCCAGGGCTGGACAGGCAGGCCTGGGGTGGCTGGAGGGACCTGGGACCACCCACATCTCCCCCCTCTGCCATGCGGATGTGAGCCTCTTCAGTCCCCAGTCCCTCTGCTGCTCTAAGAACCACAGGGTATGGGCGTAGGGGGACGGACTCTAGCAAGTGACTGCAGCTGCGTTAGTCACCTCTCCTCACCATGACAGAACACCTGAGCGAGTCTGTGTGATGGAAGAAGGATTCACTTTGGCTCACTGTTTCGGAGGTGACTGTCCCCAGCCATGTGGCCCTGTTGCTGTGATGAGGCAGAGCATCATGGCACAGACGGGAGGTGGGGCAGAGCTGTTCACCTCATGGCGGTGATGGCCAGGAAGCAGAGAGAGAGACAGGAAGGGGAGGGACTTGCTCCTAACCCACTTCCTCCAATCAGAACCCCTTCCTGATGGACCAATGAGGAAGCTGCCTCTGCACTTAACCCTTGGGTGAGGTCCTGTCCTCAGGATGCAATCGCCTGTCCATAGCGCCACCAGAGGGGACCAAGCTTTCATCCCAGGAGTCCTGGGCACCTTTTTACATACAAACCAGAGCGACCAGGAAGAGCAATGAACCCGGTGGTGTGGGGGAACCAGGGGTGATTGACACAAATGCTCTGCAGGGCTTCTGGGGTGAAGGCCCGGGGCTCCCAGAGTCTCCCAGCACCAGGAAGAGACCCCAGGTCTCAGAGAATGCCAGGTTCGATTCTGACCTTCAGCTTGGGCTCTCACTCAGACCTACAGGCCGGAGTGGGCCCCGTGTCCAGGCTGAGCTGGGGCACGAATGGGCAGCCTTGGTCAGAGAGATGGAGGGAGTGACCTGAGGGCCTAGGGCCGGCCGGGCTTCCACCCCTCTGCCTCAGGCCTCCTGCATTCCTGCCTCTGCCTCCCCTGCCCAGCTCTGTAGTCATTCAGGTCTGTGAGTGCTTCGTCCAAACCCCATCCCTCTGTGGGTCTGAGCAAAGCTTGGAATCCATATCCAGGAAGCCCCCATCTTGCCTGGGCTGAGGAGGACGCAGCCACCCCAGGGGCCCTGAGATCTGAGAGGGCCGCCTGGAGGAGGTGGGCACTGCTGTGCCCCACAGTGGGCAGGCAAGGTGGCAGCCCTGTGCCAGAGGCCCCAGGGCTGCCTGCATGCTGGGCGGGTGGGTGTGCAGACCAATTCCAGGAGCCGGCAGGGTCCCTGACTCTGTCAGAGGGCAGACCGAGACCTGAAGGGGGTGGGGGTCCCAGCTGGCGAAACCCACCATGGCCAGTCACCCGCCAAGAGGGCCAAGATACATGGGAGCCAAGGGCTGGGTGGAGCTGAAGGGATTATGGGGTGAAGGAGCCCACGGTCATTGCAGGAGGAAGCTGAGGTCACCTGAAATTGGCGCCTGCTGCATGCGAGGGGTGGATCCAGGACCCCACATCCCCACCTGTCCCTTCCTGGGGCTCTGCTCCAAGGTCCCCACCACAGGACACCTGGACCCTGGCCTCCATCAGCTCTCCACGGTCCACTCTCCGAGACCTGTGACCTCGGTGATTCCCAGGATGTCCGCAGCCCACCTGGCTTGCAGTAGGCATTTCAGCAAAGATCGAATGAGTGAAGTGAGTCAATGAATGAATGAGTTCGTGAGGCCGTTCCTCACACCGGCCTGGGCCAGTACTCACCAGCCGCACCCTCTGCCCAGGGGTCTCTCCCCTCCCTACAGCACAGGGGGGACACCCTGGCTCCCTGTGTCCCCAGGATGAGACACCACCCTGCAGCTGGTAGAGCTGAGTGCTTGGGTAGAGCTGAGTGCTTGACAGATGAGTGCTTTGTAGAGCTGAGTGCTTGACCGAGCTGAGTGCTTGGTAGAGCTGAGTGTTTGGTAGAGCTGAGTGCTTGCTTGGTAGGGCTGAGTGCTTGCTTGGTAGAGCTGAGTGCTTGCTTGGTAGGTCTGAGTGCTTGCTTGGTAGAGCTGAGTGTTTGGTAGAGCTGAATGCTTGGCGGGCCAGCAGGAAGGAGGAAAAAAGCTCTCCTGCTGGTCCTCTTCACCCCCAGGCTGCGGGGACCCCAGGGGATGTGGCAGGGAGCCCCAGTCCAGGGCTGCACCTCCTGATTACCAGAGTCCCATAAGGAACCCCAAGGAGGAGCAGAGATCAATGTGCGGCCTATTGACAAACCCTCTGCCGTAACACAGACGTTTCTCACGTTTTTATTGTGTTCATGGATGGTGATTCATAGCGGTTTTGTCAATAAAAAAACACCACACAAAGTCTCACAGTAAAACTGTCACCAAAAATTATTTATTATGACGATAACGGCAAATTATACATTGAAGGAGATTTGTGGCGGTGGAGGGAGCTGGCACTGCGGGCTGCGAGGAGGGTCCCTCGGAACACCTGCCTCACCTGGCGCCCTCCCCCGCCCCGCCAGCCCTGGTGGGGAATCTGCTGGGGCTCAGGGACCCACCGCTGGGAAAAGAAGGGTCTGGTGGGGAGGTGGCGTCTTGGGTAGAGTTGACACCAACAAATAGGAGAGAATGGGATCTGGACACGGGAACGCAGGTGCCCACAAGCAGGGCAGGACCATTTTTCACCAGGTGACCCAGGAAGATGTCTTCGAGGCAATGACAGCTGGACCTCCTCCAGGGCAGGTGGGTTGCAAATACTCACCACCAGTAAATAGCACAGGCAGAAGCCTGGATGCAAGAAGCTGTGTGCTGTGGTCAGAAGACCAGGCGAGGACAGGCTTGGCATCCTGGGGACAAGATCCTGAAGGAAGGAATATCGAGGGCAGCTGGATCACCACGCGTCTGCTAGACCTGATGCCACCCTGCAGAGGGTGACCATCCACTGCTCTGGTCAATCACTAAAAGCGCTTTCACATGATTCCTTCCTTGGAAAATTTACTCCCTGGTTTTGGTATTTCATGGGCAAAGTATAAAATGTGGAGGTGGCACAAACTATAAAAGCGAGCTTTCCTTTTAAACTATAAATGTGCCAAGAGGTGGTGCAGGGGGCTAGCATTGGGGGGAAGCCTGGATCTCTAGTGGCCACTGCCTGTCACTACTGACAACAGTCGGGGGGCGTGGGCTGGCACGGTGGGCAGGCACACGCTGGCCCAGGGTGAATGGCACCCAGGCAGGTCAGAGGCGGAGAAATTCGTGGGGAGCAGCAGAGAGGGGCAGCCTCTCCAGCGCCATGCCTGCTATTCTGGGCAATTTATAAGGAGGCAGGGATAATTTTTTTTTCCTAGAATGTCTGCCTGGGGGTCAGAAATTTACACGTACACCCATCAGTTAGGTAAAGGGAAGAGAATGCATTTTTTTTTTTTAAATCAGTGGAAGATTTCTGCTCCAAACTGGCAGCCCTTTCTCTGCACATCTTTGTCTTTATGCGGTTTTGTCTCGGTGATTTGAGCATGTTCTAATTTTGTCATTCAAGCCATCTGACTTTCCCTGCTCTATACAAACAAAACCTAATTTAGTCTGAGATGTTTTAAGTCATAACAATGACGGATGGCCAGGGTTCAGGTGTGGCGGAATATCTAAATACCTAGTCTATATTTTTCTGATATAAAGACAGGCAGCTTTTTGTACTCTGATTAATTATGATTTTGCATTTCAGAAAAAAATAGCTTTTTCTATTCTACATTATTAATTGGTTATTTAATTAGGAATTCTCTAAGCTTCAGATGTTGGGAAGCTAAATCTGTGAGTGGGTTTAAAAAAAGCCCAGCTCCATCCTGTTGCCTTTTTGTATCTTATGAAGGTCACAATAAGACGTGATTGTTTGGCATAGCGGCAGTGAATTATGCCACCCAGACAAGCTTTTAACCTATGTGCTTCACTCTGAGTGAGACGCGCGGCCATGTACTCTCTCTAAACCGTGCTCTATTGAAGAGGATTCAATCACCATAATGAATCTGAGGCCAGGCAGCAATCTTCCGCACTGAAAGAATTTCTAAAAGATTGTAGAATTTGTAAAACGAACAGCTCGCAGACTAAATGGATGTGTGGGTGAATCAATTATTATAGGGCCCGACGAGTCATAATATTTAGTACATAGCGCGCAGTGTTTCAGGTACAATAAGACCCGCTCGCTTCTCCCGGTTCCTGCCTCAAGCGGTGCCAGAGGCCTGGAGCAGCCCCGGGAGGCCAGGCCAAGTGGGACACAAGGGGCAGAGAGAGTGGCCTCGCCCTGCCGAGGCTGGCTGGGGAGCTAGGGCGTCTCCCCACAACCACCCTGCAACCCCATCCAGTAGGGCCCTCAAACCCACAGTGAAGCTAAGCTGCCCCTTGTCTTTTTTTCAGAGCCTAGTTTTGACCTGGGTCTTTATTAATATAATAATTATTTTGCTCTGACAGTGCTGTTTGGAACCGTCTACTCTGTATGCAGCTGGCCCTGTTTTCGTTCATCAGTGGGCCCTGGACGAGTATCACCAACCCTCTGGATCCTGACTTGTCAGCCTCAGGCAGGCTCCTTTTGAGTGGACCACCAAATCTGGTGAGGACAGTCTTCTGGTTGCCTACTGGGAAAGCCTTTCATGTGGAAGCCCAGGTGCCATCTGAGGACACTGACCTCAGGGGAGGCACCTGGGGAATCCCAAGGGACTCAGTGAAGGCTTTAACAGCTGTATGAGGGCTGTTGGCGGGAAGTAACTTAGCATAGCCATTGTGGAGAACAGTTCCTGGGCCCTCCACAGACTGAAAATAGATCTGAAATGTGATCCAGCTCTCCCACTCCCGGCTGAATATCAAAAGGAAATGAAATTAGTATATCAAAAAGGTACCAACATTTCCATGTTCACTGCAGTGCTGACAAGGGACCAATGTGTTCACTAAGGCAGAAATGGATAAAGGGCAATGGAATATTACTCAGCCACAACAAAGAATGAAATCCTATGATTTGTGGCAACATGGATAGAACTAGAGGATGTCATGTTAAATGAAATAAGCCAGGCACAGAAAGACAAATACTGCATGTTCTTACTGGTAGTGGAAGCTAAACAAAAGTTGATTTTGTAGAAGCAGAGAGTAGCATTGTGGCCACTAGAGGCTGGGAAACAGAAGGAGGTCAGATAACTGGAACTAAAATGCATTTGGATGGGAGGAATAAGTACTAGTGTTACAGTTTACAACAATTTATTATAGATCTTATAAAGAAATAGAAGAGAGTTCAAAGTTCTCCAGCAAAAGGAAATAATGAATGTTTCAGAAGATGAATATGTTAATTACCCTGTTTTGCTAATTATGGGGCTGGGATTTAGCTCAATTGGTAGAGCACTGCTCTCAGTCTCTGAGGTCCTGAGTTCAATTCCCAGCACCACAAAAATGGGAGAAGGGCAATCCACTCCTGAGGCAATCCCAGAAATGGTCAGCCATTGAAAACCCTATGAGGGTTGCTATGAGTGGGATACCGACTCGATGGCATCTAACAACAACAACAACAACATACATGTATCAAATTATCATACTACATCCTGCAAATATGTACAATTATTATGTGCCAATTAAAAATTAAGTTAAATTAGAAGTTTGTATGATAGGCCCATGTTCCTCAAGCACTGCTGGGAGGCTAGATGGAGCCCATGGGGAACTTGGAAAATGTCATGCTACCACCAGGGCAACACTGCCAGTTGTTGGAGTACAAGAGAAATGCTACAAGGCCAAGGTGCTTAAAGTGGAGGCTGCGTAGATTGAGACGGATGTGAGATCCCAGGGTAACGAGGTCCTGCTAAGGCCATGTTCCAGATGCTTCTGTTAGTGTTGCCAGGACCACCTGTCTTGCCAGCTTTCTGCTGAAGAAAAAGCACATGGTGCCTGGCATCCCTCCATTTCTCAAAGCCCAGGAACTGCTCAGTGTCCACTTAACTCATGCTCCCTGGATGGATCTTCCCACGTTGAGGTCTTTGAAGCCACAGCCATGTCCTCAGAGGGTGGAAACATCTGTTCCATTATGGTCAGGGCCTAGCTTTGGCCCTGTGAGTGCTCACTTGTCAGAAACACCCTGGCAATGTAAGTGGCTTGCCATTCTCAGTAAGGAGAAAAAATACAAATCCCTCAGGTTGTTCTAAATTTATGCAGATCTTTCCTTCTGTGAACTTGACCTTTGAGCAGCTTTGCTAATATTAAAATGGAGAGGTTAAGTTCTTTCTTGAAGCCTCTGGCTGGTAGACCACAGAGCCAAGACTCAGGCATGGATCTCAGGAACCCATTTCTTCTCCCTGTAGGGCATCTCCTGGATATAAATTCTCCCTTAACTAGGTCTTCCCCATATCATTCAGTTCACCCATGACTTGCCTCCCAGAGAAGAAAAGAGGCTCGCTTCTCTTAGAAGCCCAGAGCAAATTCCCTTCACAGCTCACTCAAGCAACAGCAAGTGAGATAGACCATCCTTTCAGTTCAGCTCTGAAGACCTCATCCTAATACTCTGCTGAACAAGAAAGAGGAATAAACAGAAGGAGGTCAGAGAGCTACATGGCAATAAGATAGAAGTAAACTGAGAACATCAAGTAACTCAGAAGAAACCTAACAAAATATTCTTAAGCACTACAGGGAATATTATACAAACTTATCAAGATCTCTTAAGTCCTAACTAAACAGAGATATACCATGTTCATGGATAAAGAAGTTGAACATTATATAGATGTCAATTTTCCCCTGATGCATCTGTTGATTCAGTGTTATTTCATTTTAAAATCCATGCAGAAATGTTTAAGAAGTTTGTTAAATGACACAGGAGAATAAGGAGGCAAGAATAACTCAGACACTTTTTTTTTTTTTCTTTTTTTTTTTTTTTTGCGGTACTAGAGGTTGAACCCAGGGCCTTGCACCTGCAGGTTTTGCAAGTGCTGGACCACTGAGCTGCACCCTTAGCCCATTTTTTTTTTTTTTTTTTTTTTTTTTTTTTTTTTTTTTTTTTTTTTTTTTTACTTTTTGAGACAGGGTCTCGCGAAGTGACGCAGACTGCCTCTGGTCTTGAACTTGCCGTCCTCCTGCCTCCGCCTCCCAAGCCGCTGGGATTACAGGCGTGCGCTACCACGCCTGGCACTAGGACATTTCTCAAGATGAAATGTAGTGAGGAGAAAGATGCTGTAATATATGTCATTCTCAGGACTTACTGTGAATCCATAGAAAAAGACAGTGAGGTACTGATACAGTAGAAAACAAATCAACCAGAGAAACAGAGAGCCCCAATCAGAACCTCACACTAACCAACAGGGTATTCAGTGTATAACAAAGTTTATAGGCCAGATTAGTGGGGAAAAGACAATTTTTAAAAAACTCACTCTTGAATAAATGAAGTTGACAAATGATTAGCCATTAGGGGAAAAAATCATATCTTCTCATTCTATGTAGATAAACCAAGTCCAGACAGATTAAAGGCTTAAATGATTTTTTAAAAAACTTAAAAATTCTTAATAGAATATACATCCAAATATCATTAAGGCCTTGGGTAAGAAATAGATTTCCTTAAACAAATATCAGTCATTATAAAGATTAATACATTTGACTATGTTACGATTGAGAACTTGTACTGGGCATGGTGTCACATGACTATAATCCCTACACTCGTAAACCTGAGGCAGGAGGATCACAAGTTTGAGGAGAGCCTGAGATACACAGTGAGATCATCTCACAAAAAAAAGGACAAAGAGGAAATTAAGAATTCTATCAAAACATATTTTAAAAGTAAAATGGTAAGTCAGGGGCTATTTGCAACATACAAAACTAAAAATTAATATCAATACTACATAGTAAGACTATAAACACTCCATTGGGAAAAAAGGTAAGAGACATTAAATAGTCATTTCACAGAAGAATAAATAAATAGGGCCAAAACGTTCATAATGAACGGCCTAAGAGCCCATTTTAATAGTTACGTAATTGACATAAATTAACAGCCTATTAATACTAAGTGTTGGAGAAAATACAGGTGCCCATAATCTCTTACATATTGTTGGAGAGACAAGTGCTTTATAAAAACATCTTGGAATTACATCCTGAAGTTGGATATTCTCAGTAATTCCACCCCTAAGCATATATAACCAAGAGGCACATGTGTGACAGGAGAAAGAATTCATAATGGCACCATTTACAGTATCAAGAGCCTGAAAACAACCTGATGCCCCTCAACAGCAGAGTAGACACTTAGTATTCCTGCCCAATGGAACCTTGTGTACGGGATACTACATTTGAGCAAAAGTACCCATATGCGGCCATGTGGGAGAATCTCTGCAACATAGTTAATTGCAAATGTAAGCCATTAAAAGTCAAAGATAAGATGATACTCTTTCAAAGTCAAAAACAACTAAACCAAAGATATACTTCTAGGAATACAATGTAGACTCAATAAAATATATCAAAATGAAAGCAAAAGATTGAGCAGAGAATTGAAAAGATAGCTTCCTGGGTGAGGGAGGTCGAGGTCTAGGATGGGGGAGGGGCCATAGGTTACTAAACTCTTGGTTTGTGTTTTGCATGGTGTGGCCCACATTACTGGAAGCATTGCTGAAATCATCACAGCACATACAGGTTGTGCAGGGAGCAGGAATGAGTGAGGACCAGAGGTAGGATAAACCCATTCTATGCATTCAAACCTAACTTTCCAGAAGCCCATATGCTTTGGTCCAACAATTCCACTTTTGGTCATATTCCACAAGGATATGGGATAATCAGAGATGTGTGCAAAGATCTATATGCAAAGCTGGGCGTGGTGGTGCACGGCTGTATTTCCAGCTACTTGGGAGGCTGTGGCAGGATTGTGAGCTTGAGGCCAGAGGCAGCCTGCATAACTTGGAGACCCTCTTTCCAAATAAAAAATATAGAAAGAGCTGAGGGTGCAGCTTAGTGGTAGAGTGCTTGCAAAGTATGTGTGAGGCCCTGGGTTCAACACCCAGTACCATAAAAAAGAAAAGAAAAGAAAAGAAAAGAAAAGAAAAGGAGAGAAGAGAAGAGAAGAGAAGAGAACAGAAGAGAAAAGAAAAGAGGCAGGAAGGAAGAAAGGGAGGAGAAAGAAAGAGGGAGGGAGGGAAGGAAGGAAAGAAAGAAAAAAAGGGTTTGAGGTGTGATTCAGTGGTAGAGCACTTGCCTACCATGTGTGTGGGCCTGGCTTCAACCCCTAGTAATGCAAAAAAAAAAAAAAAAGAAAGAAAGAAAGAAAGAAAGAAAGAAAGAAAGAAAGAAAGAAAGAAAAAAGAAAAGAAAAAAAAGAAAGAAAAAGAAAAAAGAAAAGAATAGAACAGAGAAAACAGAGTGCATACAAGGCTATTGAGGGTTAAACTGTTCCTAAAGGCAGAAAACCAGGAAGAGCGTTACTGTCCCATAATGGTGGACTGGCTGATGGAACATCCTATACCATCAGGTGATAAAACAGAGGTGTTTCAAAGAGGGGGGTGGCAGCCAGAGCAGCTATCATCAAGGAAACAAACAACAAAGCCCAATGTGGATGCGGGGATGCAGGGATGCGGGGGTGCAAACACACGCTACTGCCGCCACTGTGGAAGTCAGCATGGCACTCCTCAAAAAACTGAAGACAGAGCTACCACGTGAACACAGAGCCACTGCGTGAACAGCTACACTCGTGACTCTTGCATGTGAACCTGAAGGGATCAAAGCCAGCACACCACACACTCCTGCACACCTGTATTTATCACTGCACCACTCACATAGCCAAGTCAGGCAATCAGCCTCAGTGTCCACCGACAGATGAAAAAAGAAAATGTGCTGTACATAGAAAAAAGTAGCCTGTGGCTCTACTGCTGCAGTGTCCCATCCATCAGATCTCGGAACCTAAGCAGGGTCGGGCCCAGTCAGTCCTTGGATCGGAGACCGCCTGGGAACACCAGGGGCTGTAGGCTTGGGAGAACGACCCGGCAATCCACTCCCAAAAATCAATCAGCCACTGAAAACCCTATGAATAGCAGAGAAGCACTGACAATAGTGTTTCACCTGTTGCACGTAGGGTCCCTATGAGTTAGACACATCGACTTGATGGAACCTAACAACAACAGCAACAACGTATAAAATGGAGTATTATTCAGCCATAAAGACGAATGAAATGATGTCATTTACAGGAAAATTGATGGAACTGGAGATGACCATATTAAGCAAAATAAGCCAGACTCAGAAGCTGACAAATATCACATTTTTTTAATCTGAGAATCTAGATTAAAAAAAAAAAAAAAAAAAAAGACATGAAAGTAGAAGAGGGACTATCTGGGAAGAGGAAAAGGGTGGGTAGGAGGAGAGAGAGGGAATAAAAGAGAATAAAGGGGGTGAATATGATCAAAGAACATGATATACACGTTGGGAAAAGTCACAATGAAACACATTTTACAACAGATAT
>VMDO01028594.1:0-23716 GCA_007922755.1 Pedetes capensis
TATTAATCAGTGTCTTATAAGTCAACTTGGTTTCCTAGCAAGATTAATAGATTTGAATATTTGAGAGCAAAGGAAAGTCATCAAAATGGAAATTGCCAAATATTCAAATTCCAGTCTTCAAAATCACAATGTTCTCAGCAGCTTGATCTCAAGGATATGTACCATTTAAGACAAAAAGGGAAACATTACCTATTTTTTTTCTAGGGGTGTTCAATTTGACACTAAGCAAAATTCTAAAATAAAATATTTTGACATTAAACTCCACCCACATTCATTCCTCTGTTTTCTCACATATTAACCTTTTCCTTATGAAGCCTCACATTTTTTCTAACTCTCTTGACTAGAAGGCAGAGTTCAGCCAAATACACATATGCTTGACCAAACAAGTACTTCATAATCCAAGCTACCTCAAATTGTCTATAATTTCCATTTCTATGCCACCTAAGAACTAGAATCAAAAGAATTTAATTAAATTAACGTTACACCTCTTAATGTCTTCTCAGTACTTGTGTTTTTAAATTAGTATGCTTGTTATGCTAAGTGAATCTTCAGAGGGTGAATTTTCAGGCATTATATCAAAATGTACTATTCAGAAGATATTGTATGTACGTGTACAGTTTTCTGTAAAAGTGAGAGATTAATTCTATTCTTAGACTATTCTCCACATGAGAAGGTGTTCTAAGTCATCCTGCCTTTTGCAACTTCTTTTCTCCTTCTACTACCAAACCCACAAGTTAAGCCGTTCTTTCTCTCCTCAGTGATCACAGTCCCTACAGCAAAGGCAAAAATCAAATGTTTATGAATCAGAGACAACCTATATTAGAGTCAATAAATAATTGCTAACCTATGTAGTAGAAAGTGTACAATGTTTATTTTTCTTTGAGTTTCTAGATATTTCTTCTTACTATTTTCATTCTTGGCAGGTGATGGATGGAGATCTTCATCTGGTCAAATCAGTAGAGAATCTAGGAAAGGAAAAGTTTGGCAGAACATGAGGAAAACATGTTACAAGATAGTAGACAACTGTTGGTTTAAGTATTTCATTGGCCTCATCACTCTACTCAGCACAGGCACTCTGGTAAGCGAGATGTCAGGGTGAGTAAAACTTTTATGGGAATAAATGCATTGTAATTCTGTTAATTCAGAAAGTCACCTTGGCAAAATAATTTTTTCAGAATACTTAATATAGCACCAGAGTTTGTATTCAGTGATTTTAGTTTTAGACACCCTATATTATACTATCTTGGAAAGTCGGTATTTGCATCATTCAATCTTAAATTTAATATTAATATTAAATTTAAATATCGAAAATAATTTCAAAATATATGAGTTACAATGGGGAAAGGAAAGAAAATAGGTTCTTGATTCTTTTGGTATAAATAAAGTTTTATTTATGAAGCAATTTAATCATTTGGACACCCAAAAGTGCTGGGATAGGAGTTTAGCTGTTGGTAGAATGCTGCTCTACACTCTCTGAGGTCCCAGGTTCGATCCCCAGTACCACAAAAATGGGAGAAGGATGTGGCAATCCACTCCCCAAGCAAACTCAGTCAGTCAGTCATTGAAAACTCTATGACAATCCCTGAGTCAAAAATGACTAGAGAGTACCTAACAACAAAAGGACAAGTGCTATATTATGCTGATACTCTTAGTACCTACTGCATAAAAAAGGGGCAGTATTGAATGTGTGGTATTTTTAAGGGCCTTTAAACTACAAATGTATTTCCTTTGATTCAACTATCTTAATTCTGGAAAATTATCCTAAAAGAACCTACACATGTACTAACTACATTTATAAAGTTATGCAAACTGATATTGCAATGGTCCAAAATAGGGTAAAGTGAAAAAGGAAAATTCTAGTGTAAAATGTGCATCATGCTGCATTTTATGTAGGAAAAGAAGAAAACTAGAATGTATAGTAAATTTACCTTTGATTAAACAAAATCAGAAATGGATAAATAAGTGCTAACTAATTGTGAGATACAAAACAGAGAAGATGAAGTTATGGTTGGGAAGCAGATTTTTCCCTATGTGCACTTTTAAATTAAACTTAATATTGACATGTAGTCCACATACTATAGACTCCACGCATCATGAGAGTCCAGTATGAGTGATCTTCACAGTGATTATACCTGTGTATCTGTCACATAGATCAATAGAGACAACATTACCAGAACTCCAGAACCAAACTCAAAATTACTTCCTCTCTCTGCATGGATAGCCAATGTGTGGATTTCAACTACTGTAAATTAATTTTACCCCTTTCTGAACTTTATAAAAATAGATTCAACCATATCATACTTGTTTTTATTTTCCTCTTCTCATTTTGTTGCAGCATCCCACTTCCTCATGATGATCAGGGTCAACTATCCCTGCTAGCTTAACTCTTTTCTTACTTATTAGCATGCTAAAACAAGAAGTCCAAAATTGATCAGGTGCAATTTTTTCTTTTTTTGGTGGTTCTGGACCAAGGACATTGAATATGGTATGCAAAAACACTCTACCACTAAGCCAAATACCAGCCTCCTTTTTTATTTTTTATTTTGTGAAAGGGTCTTGCTAAATTGCATAGGCTACCGCTAGTCCCTAACTGGTGATCCTCCTGCCTCAGTCCCCTGAATCAAACTTGTGATCCTCCTGCTTCAATCTCCTGAGTTGCTGGCATTACTGGCATGCCAAGAGCCCAACAACATTATAGCTTTAATTTTAATGAAAATATACTCTGTCTTGTAATGCTGTGTTCTGGTAACAAAGACTTCTGAGTCCACTTATCCTAGGGTTCAGCAAATAGGAAGTATAAATATCCCCAAATGTGTTCCCAGATGCCCCACACCAATGCTTTTGCCATCACAGATTCATCCAGTACCCTTATATCTTCATATGGTTCAAGTGGAAAGGCTATTTGGAATGTCGCTCTCTAACTAGGCACCATCCAGTCAGACTGACTTATAGCTGCCCTATGTACAGCACAGCAAAACCCTACCTGACACTGAGCCATGCACATGATCTTTTTTGTGCTTAAAACTTATTGTTGTAGATACTGTGTCAACCTGTCTAATAGAAGGTCTTCCTTTTTTTTTTTTTTCTTGACTGGCCACTCTTCCAAACATTATGTCCTTTTCCAGGGATTGATCCCTCCTGATAACATGTCAAAAATATATAATACACAGTCTAGCCATCCTTGGGCTGGAATTTAGCTCAGTGGGTAGAGCGCTGCTCTGCTCTGAGTCTGCTCTGCAGTCTCTGAGGCCCCAAGTTCAATTCCCAGAACCGCAAAAATGGGAGAAGGGCCTGGCAATCCACTCCCAAGGCAATCCTGAAACAGTCAGCCATTAAAAACCCTATGAGGGTCGCTATGAGTTGGATACCAACTCGACGGCACCTAACAACAACAACAACAGCCATCCTTGTTTTCTATGAGCAATCTGGTTGTACTTCTTCTAGTATGGATCTGTTGGTTCTTTGGGCAGCCCATGATATTGTCTCTAGCACCATAATTGAAAAGCATCAATTCTTTTCCTGTCTCCTTTAATTCAATATCCAGCTTTCACAACTGTATGATGCAACTGGAAATTCCATGGCATGAGTCAGGTGCACCTTTGTCTTCAATGTGACATCTTTACTTTCCAACACTTTAAGGAAGTCTTTTGCAACAGCTTTTCCCAAAACAATGTGTCTTTTGATTTCTTGACTGCTACTTCCATGGGTATTGATTATAGAACCAATTAAGGCAAAATCGTGGACAACCTCAGTCTTTTCTCCATTTATCATGAAGTTACTGATGCAGTTCTAAAGATTTTTGTTTTGTTGATGCTGAGTCGCAATCCATACTGAAGGCTATGTTCTTTAATTTTCATCAGTGTTTCAAATCCTCTTTACTTTCAGCAGAAAAGTTGTATCATCTGCATATGAGTCTTCCTTTGATCATGATGCCATGTTCTTCTTCATAAGGTCCAGCTTCTTGAATTACTTGCTGTGCACAGTGATTGAAGAAGTATGGGGAAAGGATATATCCCTGATTCACACCTTTCCTGATCTTAAGCCAGGCAGTGTTTTCTTGTTCTCTTCAAATGACTGCCTCCAGGTCCATATACAAATTCCTTATGAGTACAATTAGTCTAGTATTCCCATTCTTCGCAAAATTTCCATCCATAATTTGTTGTGATCCACACAGTGAAATGACTTTACATAGTCGATAAAACATAGACTTCTTTCCGGTATTCTCTGCTTTCAACTAATATCTATCTGATAACAGCAATGATCTCTCTAGTTCATACCCTTTTCAAATCCTGCTTTATTTTCTGAAAATACCCTGTCAATATACTGCTGCCATCACTTTTGAATGATCTTTAGCAAAATTTTGCTTAAGTGTAATATTAATATCATTTGATAATGTCTACATTCAGTTGGATCCTCTTTCTTGGGAATAGGCCCATATATGGATCTCTTACACTCAGTTGGCCAGGTAGCTGTTTTTCAAATCTCTTGACATAGACAGGCTAGCACCTCCAGTATAGCATCTATTTGTTGAAACATCTCAATTGATATTCCATCATTCCTGGAGCCTTGTGTTTCGCCAATGCCTTTAAGGCAGCTTCCACTTCTTCCTGCAGTACCACTAGTTCCTGATCATATGCAGCCTCTTGAAATGTTTGATCATCTACCAATTCCCTTTGGTATAATAACTCCGTGTATTCCTTCCATCTTCTTTTGATGTTTCCTGCATCATTTAATATTTTTCCTGTAGAATCCTTCAATATTACCATGCATACCTTGAATTTTTTCAATTCTTTAAGCTTAAAAAGATAATTTATTCCTCTCTTTTAATTTTCTACCTCCAGCTCTTTGCACATGTCATTATAATATTTGATTTTGTCTTCTTGAGCTGTCCTTTGAATCTTCTGTTCATTAACTTTGTCATGTCTTTTCTTATAAAGGCCCTATGGAAAAATGGTAATCATTTCTATCACATGATAAATAGGCAGAATCAGTATTCTCAAGTGTGAAATTTTGCCTTCAATCCAGACAAGGCCAACCATGCATTGTCTTTCTTTCCATGTGGTAGGAAGTCGTCTTCAGAGCATGTAGAAAACTTAGCATTTCTTGTTCATAAGGTCTTATTCACATAATGTCATCAATATAGTGGATGAATAGGATGATAATTCCTGTATCACTGGAGACCAATTCCACAGCAACATATTTTCCCTTTTATTCAGCTTTATGTTCTATCTCCTTTGATTCAGCCTATAAGTCAAAGTATGTCCATATAATAACCTGCAGAACTGGTCTTTACTAATTTATATGGCAAAAGGGTCTTTGAGGATATAATTAAAGATCTTGATCCTGGGGGATTATGGTAGACTGTCCAGGTGGACCTGAAGTAATTACAATGGCCCACAAAAAGAGATGCAGGAGGAGTCACAGTCACAATCTGAAGAAAAAGTGGTATGAAGATGGAAGCAGAGACTGGAATGAAGTGCTTGGAGGTAAAGGAATATGCCACAAGCCAAAGAATTTTGGCAGCCATTAGAAACAGAAAAAGAAAGGAAATAGATTCTCTCCTCAACCTCACGAAAGAATTTACTCTGCAGACACTATGATTTTAGCTCATTGACAAGGATTTCATATGTCCAACTTCAAAAATTATAAGGAGATTTTATATCTATATATACGTGTATGTGTGTCTGTATGTCTGTGTGTAAATATATATACACACACACATATATACATACCTACACACACACACACACACACACACACACACACACATATATATATATATATATATATATTTCTCAGGTACTAAATTTGTGGTGATCTTTTATAACAGCTATATAAATGATCCACTACCAGGAATACTCTCTCACTTCCTTCCAGGAAGTGTGTGTGCCAGGTGCTCTGGTATACAGTCCTTTTCCTTCCTTAGCAATATCAGTACTTCTCTAGCTACTTTGTAAAGAGATTTCACTTTTATACTGCTTGTGGCCAAGAAGGGAGTTGGAGGTAAGTCTTAAAGAGGTATTTTTAAAAAACTCACCTCCGTCATTGAAGGCTTCTTTGTGGTTTCCAAGAAAGACAGGATTTAATCTAGTCTTATACAGAAGCTCTGTAGTCCAAAATGAACCAGAGTCCCGGCATGTGTGAAAAGGTTGCTGACTTTTGTATGTCTGTATCTGTCAGCCATTGGTGGAGGTATGTCCCCCTGTAGTGGAAATACTCCTGCGTCAGTTGGTTCTTGTTTGACAGAGACAGTTCTCCAGAGAGAATTTAAGAAATGTGTGAACAGGCTACACTCATACTTGGTGTGGAATGGGTAGATTTGGCCAATAAAAGGGCTTTTGGTGGACAGCTCCAAAATGAACTACAATATTTAATATGGATGAATAAGAAAAGTAAGTGTCATATGATATACTGGGTACACAAATATGCTTTTTAATTTCTTTTGGCTCTATCTGCTATATCCTTTCTGATGTAGTAAAGATTGTTTTTTGTCTGTAGTGTTATCAGCTATAAAAAGAATGTAAAATTTTAAAAGTGTTCCATTATGACTCAATTTTTTTCTAAATCTCCTGTAGTTCCATTTTAAAAAATATATTTTCATTACCTATCATTTTATGCATATAGATATATTTGTGGTATTTACTTTTATCATTATGAAATGTCATTCTTTAGTAATGTATCTTGTCTAATTGAGTTATAATCTAATTCCCTTCTTATTGGAGTTTTTAGAAATTATTATTGCTAATTCTTAAATTTTCTATCCATAGGCATTTGAAGATATATATATTGATCAGCGAAAGACTATTAAAATCTTATTAGAATATGCTGACATGATCTTCACTTATATCTTTATTCTGGAAATGCTTCTGAAGTGGATGGCATATGGCTTTAAGACCTATTTCTCTAATGGCTGGTACAAACTAGATTTCATGGTGGTTATTGTACGTATCTTAAAGAAAAAATTTAAATACATTTACTTTCTTTTATACTTTTACCTTTCCATTTACATATATATGTATATATATACATATATATATATAATTTTCTCTTTCTCTATAATTTTTAGTCACCAATATCTCCTCTTTTTTCATCTGTAACATTTAACATATACACATATTTTATCTTCCTAAAACCTGAAGTTAAATACCACACTCGAGACTATTGTGATAATTCACCTATGAAATCTTTAATAACAGTAGGCTTATTGCACAATATCTTGGAAATATCAGCACCCTAAAATCTTTTAATTCTACTGGTTTGGTTTTTAAATAATGTGTCCATAATTTAAGTATTTATCATAACTTTCACCAGAAACTGAGCTATCAAAATTTCCTATTTGGATCACTGCAACACATTCTAAGTTGGTATTCCTGCTTCTGCCACAGCACACCTTCACTTATTCTCCACATAATACCCACACAACATCCATTACAAAATGGGCATCAATTCATGTCACTTTCTCTTCTTGAAACACTGTAATAAACATCCCATCTCACCCAGAGCAAAAGCCACAGTTTTTAAAATTAAAGCCCTGTAAGTCTCTATATGATCTGAGCTTATCTCCTACTACACTTCTTCCCCCTTTTCATGCCAATCTACATACTAATCCACCAGTAATTGTCTTGTTAAATCTCTTCAGAACCAGCCAAGATTACTTCCACCTTAGTGTCTTTACACTTTTCCTCCTGGAATTCTGCTTGCTTTTATGCCATGGCTAAAATGAATCCTTTGAAGCTAGGTATTTCTTCAGTATCCTATTTATCCTGTTTAAAACAGCAACCACTCCAACACTCTCTGTGGTCCTTTTTCTTCATCTCCATATCCTCTATTAATATTACATAATTTATTCAAATGTTTGGCTAATTGTTTGTATTCTCCCGCAAAAACAAATAAGCTCCACTGGGGCAAACTTTTCTCAGTTTTCTTCTCCCCCCAACCCCCGCTTTACCCTCTTTTCCTCAAATGGTTTATACCACATAACAGATGTTATTTGTTATGCAGACAAATGGCTTCCTTTCTATGAACAATTATGGAAGCTCTTCAACCTATAATTGGAAATGCAATAAATGACCTCTGTCTTCTAAATTAATTCTTTCCAATCATCATTCTACTCTTATTAGAGAGCACCATACCTAAAACTCAGTTTTCCATTTCCAAGTCATCGTTCTTATGTCTCCAAGTCTGTTTATGTAAAGGATTCCCACTCCAAAGCGCACTTCAAGATTGTTTTTAGTATAGCATATATGCTGACTTGAAAATATTGAATATACAGATACAATAAAATTTAATCATAGCTCTATTAATCTTGCTCAATCTCAATTAACATTTATTAAGCCTTTGTCATTGTTTGTTTATATTATGTTTATATTATTTTACATTTATGTAATGTTTACTTTAAAAATCACTTCAACATGTAGTTGTATGTTTTATAATTTGCACATTTGATTTAGTGATATTCATATCCTTGTTGAGGCTTGACCACTGAAATACTGCTGTATTAACCATAATTGTATAAAAATTAATATATGAATATATTTAAAACCTTATTTTAATTAATACTTTATATATCTAACTGTATTACGAATAATTGTGAAACTGAGTCTGAAACTAATTTCAAATTGAAAAGGAAACAAATATTAATTCTTGATTATAAATAATATAAAAATGATTATCTCGAGCTGGATGCGGTGGTACATGCCTGTAATTCCAGCATCTCAGGAGGCAGAGGCAGGAGGATTGCAAATTCTAACCCAGAGGCAGTCTGCATAATTTAACAAGATCTGTCTCAAAAAAGTAAAAAAAAAAAAAAAGAAAAAAATGTGTTGAAGGTACAGCTCAGTGGTACAGCACTTGCAAAGCATGAAAGTGGTAGCCCTGAGTTCAACCTTCAGTACTGCAAAAAAAAAAAAAAAATTATCTCAATAATATTTTTACCAGAAAATATTTTTATATTTTAAAGAGATTTTAACACAAAATAAGTTTCTTCTTTCTATGTTATTACTAAGACATTTTGAAACAGATATTAATATATTTTAAAGATTTATTAGTAGTTTTTGACTATGTATCTTTTTATAATAAATGTAACATATATTTTATACATTATTTAGATTAATATGGTCATATTAACTCTTTTTAAAAAATATGTATAGGTGTTTTGTCTTAGCTTAATAGGCAAAACTCGGGAAGAATTAAAACCACTTACTTCCATTAAATTCCTTCGGGCCCTAAGAATCTTGTCTCAATTTGAAAGGATGAAGGTAAGAAAAAAGTTTCTAAACTAATCTATGGATTTTTCTTTGAGATTATTCAGTTTTCACAAATTTACAAATTTTGTTGTCTTTTTACTTATCCCTTCAGTAATATCACCACCACAAACTGTTATTCTACTGTTTAGAATTACTTTTTATGAATAAAGATGGGCATATTAGTTATGCTTTTAAAGATCTAAGGTCTTTATTGCTCATAAGATATGAAAAATAATAAAGATAAGCACAAACAAAATAATGGTTAAGAGATAAAATATACTTTCAAAAATAGTACCTTTCTGACCCATATTTGTTGTTAGGTACATTGAGTCAGGTCCAACTCATAGAAACCCTATGTACCAAAGATCAAAACAGTCCCTGACACTGTGCCATGCCCAGCACTATTGTCAGTGCTTCTCTGCAATTTGTAGGGTTATCATTGGTGGATTGTTTCAGAAGTGGATTGCCAGGTCCTCCTTCCTAGCCTGTAGCACCTGATATTCCTAGGCAGTCTTCCACCCAAGGACTAGCCAGGCAGACCCTGCTTAGCTTCCAAGATCAGGGAGGATTAGATGCTAGGGTGCTATGGCTGCAGACCCGAACACGCGCACACGCGTGCGCGCACACACACACACACACACACACGTGTATGAAGTTGTTTTCATGTTAAAAGTGTATTTTTCAGAAAAATGAAACTGGTCAATTAACTTTTTAAAATTTTGAGAATATTGCACACACTAACTTGTACTAAATGAAAGAAAAGTCTGAATTTTAAAATAAATTTACAGTTCTTAAAGCCACATATCACATACTATTAATTCTTACCAATTCTCCTTTACTCCCATATTGAAGCCTTTTCTGACCAATACAAAGGAATAGATTCATATAACCATATAACCATATAACATATACCATATAATATGCCATATAATATACAGCCATATAACATGGTCAGTATTTAATCATTTGAACCTATAATGGAAATCTCATATGACTTGACTTAGTAGAACAAATGAAGTCTCTGTTCATCCTAAGTGGTATAAGTCTGCAGATACCCATGATCAATCATATATTGAAATGGAAGAGGTACTTTTTATTTCATAATCATATATATGTGGGCTATGACATTATTTGTGTAGATTATTTGACATTAGCCTATCTATTTGATTAAAATTACTTAATACCACATATTGAATGTTATGGTTGGACCAAATAAGAAAATTGTTTACCTTAAAGTTGTGTTATCTCTGTAGTTTATACTTTGTTACATTTAAACTACAATTTATTAGGAAACTGTACACTTAAATTCTTTCCACTAGGTAAAAAATTCATATTTTTATCTTGAAACTTCAGTGGTTCTTATAAATCCAAACAGAAATATATAAAAATTTAAATATATGCTTTCAAAATAATCAGAAAATTTAATAATGACATCTTTGTAGCACATTTTTGTACACACAAGTATAAGTAATAAGTACATTAATTATGTTGTAAAATAGGTGTTAAGAACCAGGCATGGATGTGCATACCTCTAATCCCAGTGACTTACTAGGCAGAGGCAGGAGGATAGTGGGTCAGAGGCCAGAGGCAGTCTGCAGAACTTAGTAAGATGTTGTCTCAAGATAAAATATGGGCTAGGGATATGGTTTAGTTTAGAGCACTGGCAAAGCATGTGTGAGGCCCTGAGTTCAATCTCCTAGAACAGTATGAAGTTTTAGGTGTTCTTTAGTACAAAATACTGTGTTAGTCACATCCACTGCTTTTGTCCTCATATAGGTAGATTTTCTGATAGACATGGCACTTTTACAGTAAAATCATCCGTGTACTTCTCCAAATATCTATAGTATCAAGACAGAATTTGTGGCTTCATTTTAGAGATACACTAATGTGAAATTCCAATTAAAGTTAACATAGTAATTCAAGGAGAAAAACTATAGCATATTAATATGAAATTATAGACAAAATATAAGGTATATGTGAAATTATAGTTATATATGAATTCAAAATATATATGCATAAAATATATATTGCATATATAAATATATATGAATTAAAATTAAAATATATTAATTAAATTACATATGAAATTATAGACAAAATATAGACAAAATATAAATATAGACAAAATATAAACAAAATATAAGAAATAATACTGAGGAGGAGGAAAGGTTAGAATTATGGGAAAAAGAATCGATGATACCTCATGGAAAAAGAAGGAAATCAAAATTTTAAATGCTTAGACAAAGATTTTAAAAAGTAGAGATTGAAAATATTCTACTGGATATAGCAACTAGCCTACATTTGTCATAGCAGCTTCAGTGCAGTGCCAAGGATAAAGTTCTGATTTTAATGTTAAAGGGAGTTGAGGAAAAGAAAACAGTGGTTATAGATAGTTGCCATTATTCAAACAAGTGGTGAATTCATCTACCATACTTCCATCTCTGGAGTGACTCATCAGTGGCATAAATGATTCCTGAACTAGTCTATTCCATTGGCTTCAGTAATATGACACTCCATCCTTGCTAGGGTCAGAGTCCTCAGGATAGTTTTCAGCCCATTCTCTCTCATTTTATATACTTTCTAAATAATCTCATATATATGCACAGGTTGAATTATCCTCACCATTTCTGGCACAATATAAAAACTCAATAAACATATATAAAGTCAGTGAAATATAGATTTATTCCACTTTTTGAACTAATTGACTCTATAGCATTTTAGAGATGTTTTCATACAAAGATTTCAAACAAATATGGATTTTAATGAATATTTTTTATTGAAACTGAATTGCTATTTAAGTTACTCCAGTATTTATATGTGGACAAATAAACTTTTATATATGGACTGTTTTTGCTTTTTAATAAGATATTATATCAATTAGAATTTTCAATTTGAGGAAAAATTAAAATAGTTCCATGTTTCTTTTGAGAACTTACATATTTGTTTATTTATACACCAGGTGGTTGTGAGAGCTTTGATAAAAACCACTTTACCAGCCTGGAATGTGTTTCTGGTCTGCCTTATGATCTGGCTGACTTTTAGTATCATGGGAGTACACTTATTTGCTGGCACATTCTATAGATGCATTGACCCAACAAGAGGAGAAAACTTTCCTGTATATGAAATAATAAATAAAAGTCAATGTGAAAACCTTGTGTTTAATGAGTCCATGCCATGGGAAAATGCAAAACTGAACTTTGATAATGTTGGAAATGGCTTCCTTTCTCTGTTTCAAGTAGTAAGTATACTTTTTGACTTTTTTGAAAATCAATCTTGTGTTCATCCATAATGTAGGTTGAATGTAAGGATGAAATGTGGATATTAATACATTTGGTTATAAAATATTTTAGCAATTATTAGTTAATAGGTAAATGTTATGAAGTATACAATACTAGTCTCTTTTGGAGAGACAAAAGTGAAATATAGTCCCTTTCCTACTGGATGAAAGAAGTACAGATGAAGTTAGCCCTGACAAAGAAAATGGCAGGTACTGACCCAAACTATTTCCACCATCACTGATCAGGTAATAGGGCCACAATTCTTCAGTCCAACTTGCATTGCTACTATTTTTATTCTATTTAATGCTTTGAGGAATACTACTTTGTTGTTGTTAGTTAGTGAACAAGTATATAGCAGATGGGAAGGATTGAACAGTTCCTGTCTTATTTATCCCTCAGAGAAGCATATGTATAACAGGTATACCTAATTGTGACACTTGGCAGCAAGTGTTTATTTACTATTTATCTACCTTCTTTCTTATTTCTGTTTTTCTTTTTAAACTACCATATTTTATTAATTATAAATTAAATAAAATTATTAACAGCTAATATAATAATAAAATTACACAGAAAATTGAAATGTCACAACATTGTCAGTTTTTAGCATATTAATCACAAATTGAGTTTTATTTTATTTATCATGAAACATTAAAAATTAAATATGTCTTATTTTTAACAGGCAACATTTAGTGGATGGATCACTATTATGGATTCAGCAATTGATTCTGTTGGTGTAAGTACAATATAATCTTAAAGGCATTGTTCTGGTCCAAGCAAAGCCATTTTTGCAACTCAAGCATAGGACACAGTGATAATCTATAGAGATTAAATCTAAGAGATTGATACTGCATGGGCAATGTTATCCTTCCAGGAACACATACCAGGACTAAGACCCAATCAGCCCACCTGAAAGATTACCTTGTCTTATAACAATAACTAAACCAATGAAATAATCCTTAAATCCAAATAAACAAAGCAGTGAAATTCTTTCACGAAAGAGCAAAGAGATTGTTTTATTGAAAAGAGCAAAGAGAAGACAACTTCAAATAGCATTGTTGGATTGTGTTTGTCATAAATTGTTGTATAAATCTTATATTTTAAAATGTTAATATCAATATTTTAATTCAATTTTAGGTAGATATGCAGCCTGCTTTTGAATATAATCTCTACATGTATTTTTATTTTATCAACTTTATTATCTTTGGATTATTTCTCCCTCTGAGTATGCTGATTGGTATTATTATTATTAATTCCAGCAAGCATAAAATAAAGATAAGTATAAATATTCTTTGTTCATGAATGCTTGAAAATATCAGACATATTTCTAAAAATGCCTTTCTTCAAGAAGTTGGCTTTAGATTTAGGTTAATGTCATTTTTGTTGCATAGATAATGAAATAATTATGTTTTTGTACATTGTCAAACATTACAATGTTCCTCCTTACAGTTTCAATAGTCAAACACACTCAGACAAGTTGAAAAGTTAAAAATTACCTGTTTCTGTGTGTTTTAAATAATGGTGTGCTGAGAAATAAATGAGTGATGCTATTGTGTATCTCCGGAAATATGTGAAGACTTCAAGGGGAAAAAAAACACCCTTTTAAAAAAATGGGGTCCTGCTATGTAGCTTAGGTTCCCCTGAATTTGTACTCTTTCTGCCTCACATTCCTGAGTGCTGGAATTATAGGCATGTGTCATCAAGCTTGGCCCAGAAAAATGCTCTCTTACTGTAACCTGTTAAAGACTTCAGAGTCATAACAAGCATGGATATATTTCTAAATTAGAGAAGTTCTCTGTGCTATACATAGAGAAAGGCATACATCCTAGTGGGCTGGCCTAAGTAGGAGTGTTTGTGCCCAATGATAGAAAAATCAGAGATGAACTTGAATAAAAATCAGAGATAAACTTGAATATCCATTGTTTAGTGCTATTACTGTACAAAGACTCCCTTCAGCGATTCCACAAATACAAAGGCTTCAACAAACAGCATATATAAGCTCACTTAGATGCCTCACTAAAAGACCTACTCTCTATCAATATAGAAAAATCAAAGTGGATAATTTTGAAACTTCATCTTCAATCATATCAAACTTGAGACATATAAAATCTGATGAGTTTCTAAGTCTTCACCAATCAACTGAGAATAGAGACCTCGGTGATCAACACAGATAAGATTAGATGCTTCAGCTTCCTGGGGACTTCCACCCAGTTGGATAACGTCCTATAATTTGTTTCTCAGCTTCATGTAGGTGACCTTTGTCACTTTTAAGTGACCACATTCAGATTTAGAGCATTTTTTGATTGTTGATAGGTACCATTGAGTCAGATCAGACTCATAGTGACCCTAACTACAGCAGGACAAAACACTATCCAACACTATCACAGACACACGATCCTTTCATGTTTGAGCCCATTGTCGGAGCCACTATGTTTCTTCTTATTTTGAGTTGTGCCACATCAGCAAAAAGAGGTCCCAAGGAGTTCACTCCATTTCTGTCACTAAGGTAAACTCTACTTTGGGGAGACAACTCTTCCCCAGTTGTTTCTTGAATGCCTTCAATCCTGGGGGCTCATTTTCTGGCATTCTACTTGACTGTGTTTCTCTGGTACTCAGAGGGTTTTTAATGGGTAATTGCTTCGTGAGTAGGCTGCTGGGTCCTTCTACAAAGTTTCTTAGTCTGGAAGCTCAGCTGAAGCCTGTCCATGAAGGATTGCTCTACCTGTATCTGAAATACCAGTGGCATAGCTTTCAGCATCACAGCAACACACAAGTCCTTACAACGCAAGCTGACAGACATGTGGGACATTAACAATTCCTAATTCTTAGATTAGCGTAACATTATTCATTTCATATATTTTGTATGAGATACTGAAATCAGCAGTAGAGACACAAAAGTGAATCAGCCCTAGAAGATGCTATAAGGGAATAAGCACAAGGTACTTTTATAATAATGAAAAAAATTATTCTAATAGTACTTATAAAATACAGCAATATAGCTGGGTGTGGTGGTGCATGCCTATAATCCCAGCAACTTGGGAGACAGAGGCAGGAGGATCGCAAGTTTGCGACCAGAAGCAGTCTGAGTAATTTAGCGAGACACAGTCTCAGGAAGTAAAAAGCAAAATTGGGCTGGGTGTGCAGCTCAGTTGTCGAACACTTGCAAAGCATGCAATCATGAGGCCCTGAGTTCAGCCTCCAGTACAAAAAAAAAAATCTATATCTGTATCTATATCTATCTATCTATATCTATATCTATATTTATATCTATATATCTATATAGATAGATACACACACATATTGACTAATCTGTTCATTCCTGCATTGACTAATCTGTTCATTCCTGTTAAAAACTCAAATAAAATAAGGCCGGGTGTGGTGATGCACTACTATAATCCCAGAGGCTTGGGAGGTGGAGACAGGAGGATCGCAAGTGTGAGACTGGAGGCAGTCCGTGTGATTTAGCGGGACCCTATCTCAAAACAGTAAAAAAAAAAGGGGGGGGCAGGGGGCACAGCTTAGTGGTCCAGCTCTTGCAAAGCATGCAGGCGTGAGGCATTGGGTTCAAGCCCCAGTACTGGGAAAAAAAAAACTCAAATAAACTTTATTGAGTTAAGCATTCCTGGTAAATCTTTCCAATATCCCACATTCTCTCTCTTTTATCCCTCTCTACCCAGAGGAAGGCATCAGTAGACTGAAAAATGAAAGAAGATTTGACTACCCATAGGAATGTGCACCAAAGACTATTAAATAATACTCACCACTACTATAAACCCCATATATGTCTCGTATGGATTTTTATGTAGAAAGTTAGACATGTTTAATCATGATTTGTGTAGAAATTAATCAATAATTGCCAAGTTTGCTGAAAGGAATGTTCATTTAAGAAGCAGCTTGAACTAAATGTGATTTTAATATATTTTTCTTTGATTTTCTACCAGGGAGGTTCAAATATCTTTATGACAGGAAAACAGAAGAAACAGTACTGTGGGCTAAAGAAGCTAATGTATGAAGATTCTGAAAGGCCAGTGCCTCACCCCAGAGTAAGAAAATGTGTAGATTTTTTTGAAGCTCCAAAAAATTTTTCCATGTTTATTATTTTTTTCCAAATGAAAGTGTGCCATTAAAAATTCTTAATGAATGCTCTTTGACATTTATAAAATAGGTTCCTTGACAAAGGTTTTAATGGTCATATTTTGTTTGTGTTTTGTTTTAATTATGCACTATAGTTGTTTGGTAAAAAGTCAGATGCTCATGTATTCTCTTATTTATTTGGGAAAGGAAGTTGTAGACTCTAAAGACTGTTTATGAGTATAGCTGGGCACAGTGGCTTGAGCCTGTAATCCCAGCAGCTCAGGAGGCTGAGGCAGGAGGATTACAAATTCAAGACCAGAGGCAGTCTGCATAACTTAGCGAGACCTTGTCTCAAAAAGTAAAAAAGAATGGGCTGAGAGTGCAGCTTAGTGGTTCAGCACTTGCAAAGCAGGCAAGCACGAAGCCCTGGGTTCAATCCCCAGTACCAAAAAAAAAAAAACAACTATGTCTATGAATATATATTTACATATATATCCTATTGATACTCATCAGAGGGTAAGGACAAAATGAACATGAGCAATATACAATGAAATGCATATATGGAAATGTCATGAGACCCAATAATTTGTACATTAAAAATTACCAATAAAAAATTCCAAAAAAATAAGACTATTACAACTATTTTTTTAACCCACAGAACAAGTTCCAAGGCTTTATTTTTGACTTGGTTACACATCAAGCTTTTAACACCATCATTATGGTTCTCATCTGTTTTCAAGCAATAACCATTATGATCCAAAATGATGAACAAACTCTACAAATGAAAACTGCTATCTACTGGATTAACTCAATTTTTGTTATGCTGTATACTGTAGAATGTATACTGAAACTCATCTCCTTCCATTGTTACTATTTCACCATTGTATGGAACATATTTGATTTTATGGTGGTCATTTTCTCCATTACAGGTAAGATTTTTGTTTGACAAATTTTCATTTGTGTAATAGTAATTCAGGCAAATGGTTGTAATGCCTCAAGAGACAGTCTCTTAAAAGGCAAAGTAGGTATGGCCTTTGTTATTCCCAACAAGAATTCTTCACATTTTGATTCATATATGTGCACATGCCTCACAGATATAAAATGTTAGAATATATTTCTTGAGCTAATAGCATATATTTTATGTCAAAACCCACCTGATATGTGCTTGATTGCCCATTCAGTATATAAAATACATTAATTTTCTACGTCAGCGCTGTTATTGTTGTCACATGCTGTCAAGTCAGGTCCCACTCATAGCAACCCTAAGTACAATGGAAGAAACACTACCAGACACTATGACATGCATATGGTCTTTTTATGTTTAAGACAATTTTTGCAGTCACTATGTTTCTTCTCATTTTGAGTCATGACCCATCAGCATTTGGTCCCAGAGGCTTTACTCTGTTCCCATCCCATCATTAAGGTCAACTCTACTTTGGAGGAGGCAACTCTTCCCCCGTCATCTTGTGAATGTCTTCCAGCCTCAGGGGGCCTCATTTTCCAGCATTCTCTGTGACAGTGCTTCTCTGCTATTCGTAGGGTTTTCAATGGCTAATTGTTTTGGGAGTAGGCTTCTAGATCCTTCTCTCTAGTCTGTCTTATCGTGCTGTGGGGTCTTACATGTTGCTATGATGCTAAAAGCTATGCCACTGGTATTTCTGATACCAGCAGGTCTACCCATGGTAGACAGGTTTCAACTGAACTTCCAGACTAAGAGGATGGCACTTGTTGTTACATGTCATTGAGTCATGTCTGACTCATAGCGACCCTTACAGGGTTTTCAATGGCTGGTTGTTTCAGGTTACCTTGGGAGTGGATTGCCATGTCCTTCTCCCAGGAAGGTACTACAAGGATCTTTATGTCTTAGAATGATACAACCTTTCAAGCTTACTATTTTCCCTTTCTCTGTAAGGGTTAAAAACTGTTTACAACTTTTTTTTTTTTCAGTACTTGGGGATGAGCCTAGGTCCTCACGGCTACATGCTCTGCAAGTGCTGGACCACTGAGCTGCACCCTCAGCCCATTTTCTTACTTTTTTGAGACAGGGTCTAAGTTACATAGACTGCCTCTGGTCTCGAATTTACAATTCTCCTGCCTCCACCTCCCAAGCGGAAGGGATTATAGGCGTGCGCCACCGTGCCCTGGCTTTTTCACAACTTTTATAGCACTAGAATTTTAAGCTTTAATGAATTTGTCCCTGTTTTCAAAGTTTTAGGCTTTGATTAAGTGGCCCCTAGTTTTCTCTTACTGTGGCCATCTCTATCACACTTTCATTTAACAAAAAAGCCAGGTTTTGTGATATACTCCTATAATCCCAGCACTTGAGAGGCAAAGGTAGGAGGGTCACAAAATAGAGGCTAGGCTCAGCCTCTAACTTGTTTGTGAAAAAGCATTTAAGCCACTAAAATGTTTGTTTAAACATTTAAAAGAATTCAGTAGTAAACAAGAGGGGTGTAATTCCTATATACACATTGTATAGAGTCTACTAAACCATTCAAGTACCTGGACAGTGCATTTGAATGCTGTGCTGTTGGGTAAAGGAAGCACAGCATACTGCAACAGCATCACAGAAAGTGGGATATCTAATCAGTAACTGGAGCTCAAAGCACATTTTGTGTAAGAAGTAAAATCTAAATAGAGACCTATCTGATAAGTAGGTAGTCACACAAAGAATTTAGGAGCAAAGTGTTTTAGGAAAAAAAGAAGTTTCTTTTTTCTTTTAAAAAGAGAAGAGCAAACGGACTTATTAACATGCACATCTTTATTGTCTATTTCTCCTTAATATGCATACCAGAATGTAAGCTCCATGACAGTAGGGACAATATTTAAGAGCTTATTGTGTCAAGCACCATTCAATATATTTAGTACTTGAAAATGTAGATAAACTTTCTACATAGTTGTGCTTCCAGAAATCCCACTTATTCAGTTGATTGGTGAATCAGTGCTACTGGCTTTTGAGGAAAAAGTACAAGAGGCATGATAGAAAAGTTCATGACAATTAAAGGGGTGACAGGACAAAAACAGAGAAACTGCAGAATTAAAGAGCCCTAGGAGGTTGAAATGGAATTTGTCTGTTCAGAGAATTGCAGCCAAAGAGAAAGCTGTTTGAATTTGAAGGTCGGATATCCTAGGTCAAGAATACAGTCAGAGATGTGGACAACTGAAGTAAAATGATAAAGAAGGTTGTTTAAGAAGGTAAAAGACAGACTGGCCTTGGAGTGGGTTGTTCCCAGTAGGTGCTGTGGTGAAACAGGAGACAATGATCCAATTACTAAAGATGCCAATGAATACATGTGAGATATAATGACCAGATCACAGAGCTATGAAATGATAGACAATGGTGTATTTGAATGGTGGCATCCAGAAATTGTCAGAAATTTATATTTTTAATAAAAATGATAGATCAAAAAAGTGTCTAGAAATCTCATTGGGGAGAAAGAAAGATACTTATTCCATCTTTTTTCACTGAGAAACATGGAGTGGAGGAGAATGAACTGTCTGCACTTGAAAATACTTTCATCAGGATAGAATCAAATTTTAGATAAGACAAGGAGATTAAAAACTTAGTGGTGAGGATGTCTAGAAATTGTTTATAATTAAATAAGGATATCTCCTGAATAATGGAAAAGTTTGGAAGATTGAAGAGAAATGACAGTTTGAGTTAGGGTAGAAATTCACTATAGCACTATTGCAAGAAGGTAAAGGTAGGATGGAACACTACAAAGACTGTCATCTTAGTCAGTGACCAAGTTTAGCAGTATTGTGACGTATAATGCTTTCTGTCAGCAAACGCACCATCTCATTCAGAAGCTACATGGAATTTTCCTTTCTACCACTTCAACCGTAAAGGAACCATCTCTAAGATCTAATGGAACACCTAAATTGATAGCTTTTCTATACTGCTGGGAATTGAACCCAGAGCCTTGTACATGTTAGGCTAGTGCTCTACCATGAAGTGGAGTTACATCCCAATCCCTACTCAGTTCATAGTTAAAGTTTCATGGACTCAAATACTATTTATGAAACAAATAAAATTACTGTCTATGAATCCTTGACTTTAAATTACAATTACAAATTAGGTCTTTCTACATTGCATTATGTCTACAGCCATAACACCATGGCATCTGATCTCCTCTGATCTTAGAAGCTAAGGAGGGTCAGGCCTGGGTAGTACTTAGATGAGAGACCACTTGGGAAAACTGACTGCTATAGTGTCGAGGCCTGTAGCCATAGCACTGTGGCATCCAATCACGTCAGATCTCGGAAGTTAAGGAGGGTAGGGCCTGGTTTAGTACTTGAATGGGAGACCATCTGGGAATACCAGATACTGTAGGTTTGGATGAAGGACCAGCAACCCACTCCCAAAAAACAATCAGCCATTGAAAACCCTATGAATATCAGAAAAGCTCTGTCAGACAGTATCCAGCAGTGTTTCTTTCTGTTGTACATAGGGTCACTATGAGTTGGACCTGACTTGATGGCACCTATCAACAACATCACCACCTTGCATTATATTTATTTTTAATGTCTGTCCCTAATTAGCAGATTATAAAGTCTCTGAGACTAGAAATTATGTCATTCATCTTTTATATTTGCATGATGCTTTTTTCCGGAATACAGTGTAGATTTAATTGGACAAAATGTCTTAATCCAATAACAATCAGAAAAAATTATGACCATGTTCTACACTATGGGTTTAGTTCATCTGTGATTTCAGAAGTATTTGATCTATAGTATTTTTAAGGTGATAGTAAAGAAGAATTCTCTTCTAAATTTTGCTAGATACCCTGATCATTAATATAGTCAGTGTTTAGCTAACCTAAACTTTCAATATGATGTTAAAGGGGAAGCATTAATAAAATGCAAGGGATTAATAAAGTATTAACAAAAATATTTTTTAAAACTAAGTATATGATCATTTATATTCCTCTAGATGCAATTGTTGTTTAGATAATTTTATTCCCTCTTTTACATTTTCCCATACAAGGATTACTGCTGCCTTTGACAATAGGACACTACCTTGTGCCTCCTTCCCTTGTGCAACTGATACTTCTCTCTCGGGTCATCCACATCCTGCGTCTGGGGAAGGGACCAAAGGTGTTCCATGATCTGATGCTACCTTTGATACTGTCACTCCCAGCACTGTTGAATATCAGTCTTCTCATCTTCCTGGTCATGTTCATCTATGCCATTTTTGGAATGTACAACTTCGCCTATGTTAAAAAAGAAGCTGGAATTAATGATGTCTCCAATTTTGAAACCTTTGGCAGCAGTATGCTTTGTCTTTTTCAAGTTATGATATTTGCTGGTTGGGATGGGATGCTTGATGCAATTTTCAACAGTCAGTGGTCTGACTGTGACCCAGATAAAATTAACCCTGGAACTCAGGTTAAAGGAGACTGTGGTAACCCTTCTGTTGGGATTTTCTATTTTGTCAGTTACATCCTCATATCATGGCTGATCATTGTTAATATGTATATTGTTGTGGTTATGGAATTTTTAACTATTGCTTCTAAGAAAAAAGCCAGGACCTTGAGTGAAGATGATTTTAGGAAATTCTTTCAGGTATGGAAGAGGTTTGATCCTGATAGGACCCAGTATTTAGACTCTAGCAAGCTTTCAGATTTTGCTGCTGCTCTTGATCCTCCACTTTTCATGGCAAAACCAAACAAGGGCCAGCTTCTTGCTATGGATCTTCCCATGGCTGTTGGAGACAGAATTCATTGCCTTGACATTTTGATGGCTTTTACAAAAAGAGTTATGGGTAAAGATGCCAGGATGGAGAAAATCCTTTCAGAGATAGAGTCAGGGTTTATGTTAGCTGACCCTTTTAAAATCACATATGAACCAATTACAACTACTCTCAAACGAAAACAGGAGACAGTTTCAGCAACCATCATTCAGCGTGCTTATAAAAGTTATCGTTTGAGGCAAAATGACAAAAGTACATCCGATGTTCATATAATTGCTGGTAACAGAGGTATTCAAGCTACTAAAGAAAATGTCCATTTTGACAAAGCTAAGGAAAAGTCAACTAATCAAAACCAGATCTAATCTTATGAATCACCTTTTTACTTTCTTCATATATCCCCAACATAGTAAAAGCTCAAGTAAGAAAGTAAAGATCAGAGAGAGTAATGATCCATTGTTTACAACGTATGGAGGTTAAGCTTGTGTTCACAAGTCTGTATGCCAAACTCCCGTTTTCACTCCTCTGTCTCTAGTCTGTCTGCAACCATGCCCGCCTGGCATCTGATCCCATTAGCTCTCAGAAGCTAAACAGGATCAGGCTTGGTTAGGCCTTGGATGGGAGATCTGCCTGGGAGTACCAGGTGCTGTAGGTTTAGGAGGACCTAGCAGCTCACTCCCGAAATAATCAACCATTGAAAACCCTATGAGTAGCAGAGAAGCACTGACAATGCCAGGCGTGGCACGGTGGCAGAGAGTGTTTTGTTCTCTTATGTATAGGGTCACTGCGAGTCAGACCTAATAACAACGTTCAGTCTACCCAATCCATCTGGAAAGACAACCCCTTAATATTGTTGCACTTAAAGTAGGTTAAATTTGCCATTTGACAATCCAATGTGTTTTTTCTCTATCTGGTTTATCTGGTGTGTGCCTCTTGTAAAGTTTGGCATGGTGAGAGGTGGTAGTAGTGATAAACAGCAAAAGAGACTTCCTTGTGTATTTTAAGCCTGATTTTTTATCCATACTTAGAGGTTGAACCCAGATCATTGCTCTGCCACTGGACAGCACTCCCAGCCTATTTTTTTATTTTTTTGTTTTTATTTTGAGACAGGATCATATAGTTATGCAGGCTGCCTCTGGCCTTTAATTTGCAACTATCCTGCCTCGGCCTTCCAAGTCGCTAGGTTTAGATGCATGCACCACTGTGCGTGGCTTCTAAATCTAACTCAATGGGTTGCAAGTCACCACTATTAGGACTTTTTTAATAAATAAATGAGTACCTTTTTCTTTCTTTCTTTCTTTCTTTTCTTTTTTTTTTTTTTTTTTTTTTTTTTTTTTTTTTTTTTTTTTTTTTTTTTTTTTTTTTTTTTTTTTTTTTTTTTTTTTTTTTTTTTTTTTTTTTTTTTTTTTTTTTTTTTTTTTTTTTTTTTTTTT
>VMDO01028595.1:0-23708 GCA_007922755.1 Pedetes capensis
TAAAAGGTGAGGATTGTACTAAGTGGGTATCTGTAGGCAGGGGAGGAGGGAGAAGATATTAGAGGTAACACCTTTGAGAAAACTCTCAGGAAGTTATCTATCTCACATTTTGGAGTTGGAGGGGAAAGCATGACTACAGTGGGTTTTATACAGAATAGGTTAGCAAGAAACTTAGAGTAAAAATAAATTACTTGTTCAAGGAATTTTACTGCAAAGGGAAGCAAAGAAATGGAAAGTGTACTCAAGAGATAGATAGTTTTAAAAATATGATGTAGGCCAGGCACAGTTTTATATGCCTGTAATCCCAGTGACAAGGAGGCAGAGCCAGGAGGTTTGCAAGAGAGGTGGGCAGTCTGTGTAATTTAGAGAGATCCTTTCTCAAATAAAAAGTGAAAACGTGGGCTAGGGGTGCCACTCAGAGTGCTTGTAAAGCATGATAAGGCCCTGGGTTCAACATCCCCACCCCTTCAACCCCCCAGGTATACTTTACACCCACTGCATTCATTGACTTTACATCTCTGTGTGAGAAGAGAAAGTTCATGCTCAGTATCAGTTCAGTATAGGTCCTTTCTGGTTGACCATCTGAAAGACTTAGAGCAAAGCCTAAGTGGATCAGTTATACAATATTTTATGTGCCAGCTCTGCCACTTACTGGGTGTGTTAACAAGCTCTTTATTGTCTTTGAAATAACCTTCCTTATCTACTAAAAAAAAGACAATAATAATGCTTACTTTTCCAGAAATATTATTAATTATAACTTGACATGAGATCTAGGCTATGTTAAGTGTAAACTAACATTATATTTTCCTTTTATTCAATCCAACTGTGGATTGTAGAGCTGCCTGAATGAGATCCCTAATTTTTTATGGCTATCCAAAGTCCACTTTAGTGACTTATATGATATTTAATTTTGAGCATGACTTCCTAGCACTCAATCTAGAGAAACACATCATTAAGATGAAATGCAAATAGTTAAGTTTGTGAACTTGTTAAATAAGATGCAATGCATGGCTGTGAATAGGATATTCTGGACTTTAGCCTAATTAATATTCATTTCCTCATATTTTAAATGAATTAAAAAATTTTAGTAAACATTTCCTGACTACGTATTAAGTATTAATCTGTATTCAGCTATTAAAGAACACATATACCAATGCCATATACACTATGCCTTTGAAGAATTAACAATTTAATTGTTTGCCTTAACGAAATTGAACAACAGATTAACTTGTTTCATGAGGCTATTTCTAGAATGGTGATCGAAAGGCCATACTATCAAAATAAAAAAGTGTACTTTCCTCTTGCTTTGCTAAGTTAAAATGCCATGCATTTAAGTTGTTCATATAAGAAGGCAAAGTACATGGAATGGCTTAGTCTATCACCTGCTTTGTTTCATAAATTATAATTCTCTTAATGTAGCTTAGAGCCATATTGGCTGTTTTGGGGGACTACTGCACCTTGTCTCATCACTGAGTTTACTATTGCTTAAAATCCTAAAGGTGATTTTTTTTTTTAATTTTCACACATGTTGCTGCTAAGCAACCTTTCCCCATTTTCTTCTTGTACAACTGGATTTGCATTCAGTGAGCTCACCAGTTTCATTCTTATAGTGAAAATCAAATAGATAACTGAATAAAAGATTTCAAAATATGTCTTTATATAAACCACAAAAATGAATTAATATTCACAGAAAATAACAGGTGTGTTATTGCCATCTGAAGAGAAGACAACAGTTTATATGTATATATATATATATATATCCTATGAATATGAAGGCATGTGATTTTTTATTAGAAATTTTTAATGTACATCATAATGTGATTCATTTTGACATGCTTTTCATTGTGACAATTTTCATATATGCAATTTGATAAACATTATTCATATAGGTTACCCCTTACCCTCCCCTATGTTTCCCCCCCTCCCCCCTTCCCATCTAAGTTTCCCATCCAAGTCGAGAAGTCCATACTAATTTGTTTTTTCCAAGTTTTTGTGAATTGGTGTGTTTTCACTACTTAAATTATTTTTAAACTTATTTGTGTTACATTTTAGGTGAAAGAGCAGTCTTCTCAAGACATATGCCATGTAGTAGACTTTTCTTATGAAACATAAGTTGTCCCTGCATGTTCTGAAATATTTGTTAAAATGAAAGACACGCACATTAAATCTAGAATCATATTAGGCAATTTAGCAAATCCTTACAATTTTCTTTTGAAATCTCTTTGACTAAATTGTTGTTGTTGTTAGGTGCCGTGGAGTCGGTATCTGACTCATAGCGACCCTCATAGAGTTTTCAATGGCTGAGTGCTTCGGGATTGCCTTGGGAGTGGATTGCCAGGCCCTTCTCCCATTTTTGCGGTGCTGGGAATTGAACTCGGGTCCTCAGAGACTGCAGTGCAGCGCTCTACTAACTGAGCTAAATCCCAGCCCTTGACTAAATTAGCACATTGAATTCTGTCCATTTCTCAGGTAAAACATTGGTTACAAATAAAAAATTAAAACATCAAAGGGCTTTCAAGAACAAATGTACAGTCATACTTCATTTACCTATTGTATAATTGGATTTAATGTGAAAGCATATGTATATAATGTATTAAAGCATATCTATATAATATAAAGATATTCAATGAAGTAAAATCTAGAAAATAACTTTATTTTGAATTTTGGTTTGATACAAAAAGAAAATCTTTTATATTTAACACACCTGTTCAAATGAATGAATGGAATAGTCCAGACTTCTAGTTAATTATAACTTTTCCTCTCTATGTGTGTGTACGTATGTATTTCAGTGCATTAATAAAATTAAATTTACTGAGTTTGCTTGCTGAATTCTTTATATTGTGCTGCATGTCTGTTTAATGTATCTTAGACAGTATACACTGCATATACACACTCAGAAATTGTATCTATATGTAATAAAAAAGTATCTCCAGAGATGACTTAAAATTTTCAGACATATTTAGAAAAAAGATGTTATGCAATGTTTAAATGTATTATATGAAATCTAAAATGCCTATTCCCTTATGTGTTTGTAAGCTTGTCATGCTGTAGGTACTTGAGTGTTGCTGCGATGCTGAAAGCTATGTCACAGGTATTTCAGATACCAACAGGGCGACCCATGGTGGATAGAGTTCAGTTGAGCTTCCAGACTAAGCCAGACTAGGGAGAAATACCTGGTAGCCCACTCCCAAAACAATTAGCCACTGAAAACCCTGTGAATAGCAAGAAGCACTGACAAGTATACTACCAGAAAATGAGCCCCCACCCCAGGCTAGAAGTCATGCAAGAAACAACTGGGGAAGAGTTGCCTCCTCAAGGTAGAGTGTACCTTAATGACGAGAATGGAGTAAAATCCATGGGACCTCCTTTTGCTGATGTGGCATAACTCAAAATGAGAAGAAACATAATGACTGTAACAATGACTCAAATCATGTGCATGGCACAGTGTTGGGTAGTGTTTTCTTCTAATATACCAGGGTTACTATGAGTTGGATCTGACTTGACGGCACCTAACAACAAAAAATTGCCCATTAAATGTATAAACATTTCATTTTGACAGATAAATTCTGTATGTATCACCTTACAATTCTTTCTTGGCCCCCTTTTTCCCCTAATTTGTCTTGACAGATTTTTCTATTGGACCTACTGATTTTTCCCACCGGAAGCATCCATATCATTGTTTGTTTGACCTAATCCTGTATGGATTATGTATACTTATTAATTTGTGTTAGCTTCCCCCACCCCCAGTCTTATTCTAAGTAGCCAATAGTATAGGTGATACTCCTATTTGTTTTAATAATCTAAATATTGATACTTTGAGTTCTTGGCTGCTCAAGTTCAAGTTCTGTCTGTCCACACTTCTCTGCTATCAGTAAGTTTTGCCTGCTTGTTTCTGGTTTCACACTGGTGAGGGATGTCTTCCACATTCATCTTTAATTTACATAAGTGTTTGTACCCTGTTCTGCCAGGCTCTAATTCCTCTCTTTAATCATTACTCCATGGATAGAACTATTCAAAACCCATTTTCTCTAATTTTAGAAGATTTGGCTGCTACTATCTTGTCTCAGCCTGCAGCGGTAGCCCTGTGTCATCCGATCCCGTCAGATCTCGGAAGCTAAGCAGGGTCGGGCCTGGTTAGTACCTGGATAGGAGACCGCCTGGGAACACCAGAAGCTGTAGGCTTGGGAGAAGGACCTGGCAACCCCCTCCCAAAAATCAATCTGCCACTGAAAACCCTATGAACAGTAGAGAAGCACTGACAATAGTGTTTCCCCTGTTGAACAGAGGGTCGCTATGAGTCGGATACCAACTCGACGGCACCTAACAACATCTTGTCTCAGGTTGCTTCTGGGTCATGGACCCAAGATGAAACAGATATGTTTTCTTCAGTTCTTCCCAGCATAGCTAAAATCAGAATATGTGTTCCAAGAGTAATTAGGTGAAAGCCCTTACTTTTTGAGTCTTTTTGAGTTTTGTTAGCTTTATTTCATTTTTCTTTATCTTTGGTTTGGATTTGAACACTTGATATAATATAATTTTCAGCATTCTTATTTTGTTATTAGCTTCATCAGGTCAATGATATTATGGGATTTTGTGTTTTCATCAGCTATTAGGAACCAGAAGCTTCTAGGTTTGATTTTATTGTCCTGCAATGTAGAGAAATTCATATATATTTATTACATCTTTATTTTGCTTTCATATGTCTTATGAGAAAGAACTCAAACACAGACACATGTCCACAAGAACAAACAATAATTTGGAGACTCAATAAAATCTAAATCAAATTTTTTAAGACAAATATGTTATCTGAAGAACACATCATGGACATGCATCCAATTCATTGAGGAAATATATAAATTCTTAATCTAGCATTAAAAGCCCAGGCCATTCATGTTTCATTAATGTGGAGATACTTGTATGATTGTGCAAATAATTGGGGTGGGCTTAGTATTCTTAGTGTTAATGGCATGTTATATCAAGGTGGGGTAGGGTGGAATTTAGATTTACCACAATGTTTTGAGAGCTGGGATTTAGCTCAGTTGGTAGAGCACTGCTCTGCAGTCTCTAAGGTCCTGAGTTCAATTTCCAGCACCGCAAAAATGGGAGAAGAATGTGGCAACCCACTCCCAAGGCAATCCTGAAACAATTTGCCATTGAAAACCCCATGAGGGTTGCTATGAGTCGGATACTGACTCGATGGCACCTAACAACAACAACAATGTTTTGAATGACCTCATGAAAAAGAAAATTCCCATACTGTTTCCAATGAAACATGTTATAGGACACAAACTCCTCCAAATTTTCTTATACCCTCTGATTGCTTGTTACTTTACTTTTGTTCATTTATTTTGTAATGGGATCCATTATTTCATACTCTTCCAGACATATCATGGTTTTCAAAGACCTCTGGAAGAAATTTCAGAGAAGGTATTTGTTAGGCAATTAATTCCTTCTTCTGTGACCCAGTTAGAAGTTTTGATTAGGAAGGAATTCAGTCCACAAATTTAAGGACACAAAGAATATTGCATTTAAAAAATCCTTTAAGTCAAAATAATTCTGATTCTCAACTCAAAGTCTGGCAGTTTAATCTTGGTCATTTTTTTTTTTTTTTCCTCTCTGGAGTAGCTCAAGTCTCCCTGGATCTTAACATGGTGACTTGGGTTTGGTGGAGCTGTGTGAATTAAGGATTTCCAGACTAAATTTTTAATTCAGATGGACCCATGACTCTAAGGTTGCATAGTAAGTATAAGTTGTGTGGCTCTGATTTGATGGGATACATTTGAGGCATGCCCTGAGGCCCCGAGTTTTATCCCCAGCATCCCCAAAATGGGAGATGGTCTGGCAGCCCACTTCCAAAACAATCAGCCATTGGAAACCCTATGCATAGCTGAGAAGCACTGTGCCTCTTTTGTTCTGTTGTATTGTCACTATGAGTTGGATGCAACTCAATGACACCTAACAACAACATCCTGAGGAAAAACAATCCATTAGCCTGAGAACTGCACAGATACTCTTCTCTCATAAATTAATATAGTGAGTTTTTTTCTCATTAGTGTGTATGTATGTTTCCTTATTTTTCATTTTTCTTATGTTCTATATATCATAACCACTTCATATATTTTCCTGCAAATATTCTTTATAGACTATGTTATAATGATACACAATACTTAAAATTATGAGAGCATATTCTTAGGAATAATGAGTTAATACATGTTAGATTTTTTTTTAGTCTCTTATTCAATTCCAAAACAGTTCAGGATAATATATTTTCTCCAAACAGTATTTTGTTGTTAAAAATAAAATACAATAGCTGAGAACATATCTTTTGATATGGTAAATATTTACTAGATGGTAAATGCTTCTTTTCCTGCTAAAATTTAATTTAATGGGAAGATTAAGCTGGCCTTTAGTCATTAAATTACTGTATTGGGTGCTTTGCAGAACAGTCTTCTGTTTCAACAGTGTAAGATGAGCTAGAGTTACTGCATTTTTTTCTTTCTTTTTTTTTTTTTTTTGCGGTACTAGGGGTTGAACCCAGGGCCTAACGCTTGCATACTTTGCAAGTGCTGGACCACTGAGCTGCACCCCCAGCCCTTTTTTTTTTTTTCCTTAGTTTTTGAGACAGGGTCTCACTAAGTTATGCAAACTGCCTCTGGTCTCGAACTTGCCATCCTCCTGTCTCCGCCTCACAAGCCGCTGGGATGACAGACGTGGACCACTGCGCCCGTCCAGTTACTGCATTTCTTAAAAGATGCTGCATTAGTCCTCAACATTTCAGTGAAAGATTCCCAAGAGTGAGTTTTGCTTTCTGTAATTTTCAGTTATTTTCTGTTATTTTGGGCCTATATATTGATTTTCAATTTACTCTCTTCATGAGACAGGTACTATAAAACATTTTAAAATTTCTCTTCTAAGGTCCTGTTCTTTTAATTATGCAACTACAAGAAAGTGCAAAAAACCTTTATTGGGCATATAAATATGATGTTCCAGGCACTAAATAAATTCTTTATACATGTTCGATTCTTACTCAATTTTCACAACTGCAATGTGAATTGTTGATGTTGTTAGGTGCCGTCTAGTCAGTATCCGACTCATAGCAACACTCATAGGGTTTTCAATGGCTGCCTGTCTCGGGATTGCCTTGGGAGTGGATTGCCAGGTCTTTCTCCCATTTTTGCGGTGCTGGGAATTGAACTCGGGACCTCAGAGACTACAGCGCAGTGCTCTACCAATTGAGCTAAATCCCAGCCCTGCAATGTGAATTAGGTGTTACTAATTTTCTCTACTGAATATTAAGAATGAGTTACAGGTAGGTACATCCCAAACTAGGTATTTAAAAAATATATTTGTCCCTTTCCATTTCTGTTCCCCAAGTATTTAACTTGACTTTTACTCGGGTTACTTTTGTTCTGTATAGTTCTTCCACCAGGACCTTCTCCACTCTGGTGTGAACTTCACATTATGGCTTGTATGTCTTTGCTATTAAGAATAGTAATGATTTTTCTAAACACACCTCTCCCATCCCTACTCCCATCCTTGTCATTTAAAATTTTAGTTTATCCTGATTTAGTAAGCACAGTGTATTTTATAACACAAAAGGAGCTGGGTACCTTGGTGTATACCTGTTATCTCAGAGACTCTGGAGATTGAGGCAAGAGGATCTCAGGTTCCAGGCCAGAGGTAGCCTGTGCAACCTGGCAAAAACCCAGTTTGAAAATAAAAAAACAAAAAAAGAAGCTGAGGATTCAGCTCAATGATACAATACTTGCGGAGAATGTGCAAGTCCCTAGATTCAAACCCCAGTATGAAAAAAAAAAAAAAAAAAACTTTAAAAGGAAAGAGAAAACAAACGTCAAAAGATGAAGTAACTTTTCATGAAAGGAGGAGCTTTTATAACTCAGATTTCCAGTAATGTCCACACCTGAAGGAATTTACTTTGGTGATCATTGCTAATTAGACTTGATTTAGGAGCTATGACAATTATAATTACCAGTTTCCATAATTAATCATGTTAGCTTTATAGTACCATAATTTTTATTTAGATGCTTATTTTTATTGCCTCCACTAGAATGGCAGCTCTGTGAAGGGAAAAACATTGCATCATTTACCCCATGATCCTTACAATAATCCAGGAATTAGGCCTGATAGAAGCACAGCAATTTTTTTTAATATTCATTAAGAGGTTGGAGAGTCAGATGGTTGAGTTCTAATTTTGTCACCACCCTTAGTTATATAGTTTTTTTAAGTTAGCAATTATTATCTTAATTGTACATATTTATGAGATATAGTGTGATTAACTTGATACATGTATACAAATGTGTAATAACCAAATCAGAGTAGTTAGTATTTTCTTCTTGTTAAATATATTTCAAGTTTTTGATTAAAACATAATAACTATAAATACTTATGGGGCACAGTGAGATATTCTAATACATGAATATAATACATTTTGATTTTTAGGGTAATTAATGTTTCAGTCTCCCTATCATTGGTGCAGATTCCATGTCTTTCTCCCCTGATATTTTCTTAAAAAACTCTTATTTTCAAAGGGAGAGATCCCACATGTCCTTTGGATCATGTCTACATGTCCACTGTGTCCAATATACATCAATATACATTAAAGATATTTTCATCATTTTGGTCTATTAATTCATAAACTTTTCTCAAAATAACTTGTTTGCCAGCCTACCTCTTTATACAATAGTTAGACCATGTAATTATAAAAAAAATACCCCCAAAATTGTCCTCCTTCTATAATGTGAATCTGACTCCAACCACCAATTCTTTCATAGTGGAAAACATCACATATCTATGTCCCCAGCCCTCTTTCAGTCACAATAGGACATCCACATCTCACCAATTTTTATGTGCTTCATCTTCTTGATACAGTCCCTTTTCTCCTTATCCAGTTTACATTTCCTCATCAACAACAATAACAATTAATCATTATAGTATTTGTTGTTTTTGTTGTTGTTAAGTGCTATTGGGTAGTGTCCAACTCATAGAAACTCAATGTACAACAGGATGAAACACTACCCAATAGTGTGCTATGCACGTGATCTTTTCTAGTTTGAGCTCCTTATTGCAGTCATTGTGTTTTTTCTCATTTTGAATCATGCCACATCAGCAAAAGGAGGTCCCAGGAGCACTACTTCATTCCTATCATTGGGGTCAACTCTACTTTGAGTAGTCAAATCTTCCCCAGTCATCTTTTGAATGCCTTCCAGACTATGGTGCTCATTTTCTGGCACTATATTTGACACTGCTTCTCAGCTACTCATAGGGTTTTCAATAACTTTTTCAGCATTGGGCTGCCAAGTCCTTCTCCTTAGTCTGGCTTAGTCTGGAAGCTCAGCTGAAACTTGCCCAGGATGAGTGGCCCTGCTGGTGTACCAGTTCCACAGCTTTCAGCATCACAGAAACATGCAAGCCCCTACTGCATGATAAGATGACAGACATGTGAGGGAAATAATAAGTACTCTACCTGAAATATCACCTTTGCTAAGAAATTTTGAATCTGAATATTGTTATATATTTGAGTAATGTTTTGGCATACCGTCCTCTAAAAATAGAAAGCTGAAAGCATAAATAAGATTGAGTTAGAAGAAAATTAAGGAATAATTTATTAGAATGACTATAAAAGTTATTTAGTATATTAACTGAGTTGTATAACTATCATTACAGTCAAATTTAGAGCATTTTCTTCACCCCAGTAAACCACTCTGAATTCATCAGCAGTCATTCTTCTTTCCTTTACCTTTGGTCCTAGGCAACCACTAATCTAGTGCCTGCCTCTACAAGTTTTCCTGGTCTGTATACTTCACACAAATGGAACAGCAGAATGTGTGATAATTTGTGACTGGCTTTGTCCACTGCATATAATTTTTTCAAGGATCATCTATATTGTAGCATGAATAGGCACACTGATCCTTTTATTGTTGAACAATGTTCAACTATATCAACATGCCCCTTGTTGTTTATACCTCTACAGTAAAGTTTTATCCTATCATTGAGCTGGTAGAATGATAATCAGGGTCTATTATTATCAGAAGGCAAGCCTGGTACAGAGCTTCCATCTTAGGAAATTGAGATGGCAACAAAATCATTGAGCAGTGAGGAAGGAGTCCTACCCCATGGCTGTGTCTATGCAGAATAGAGGTTCTGTAACACTGCACAGTGGAAAATTAGAAATGGCAATAGTCCTCTCTACCTGGTTTAAAATTATATCCTTATATTGAGTGCTGGGGAGAGAGGGAGCCAGTCTTATTAGCCACATCCACTGAGAAGACATCTCTCAGAGCAGTTTACACAAGATGGATGTAGAGTGTGAGGGAGTCCCAGATTCTGACTCTTCTAGCTGCAATTTAGTAGATTTTCTTGAATTAATGATTTTCCATCTTCTCCATGACTTCAGACTAATTTTCAGAAACTTCAAAGTAAATTTTGAAAAATAATTTTTCCCACTAACATGGTGTTTTGCTAGAGAAAGACTCCACCATGCTCTTTACTCCACCATTCCAGAAGTTGGCTTTTCCTCCATTGACTTTTTCCCATCTTATTTCATGATATGTAGTTGTTCCATCTTATTTCCTGGTAGTATAGGTGTTTCCTAAAGGTCTTGCACTTTTCTTGTGTGTGAGTTTTTTATGTTGATATGACAAAGTATCTGGCAGAATTACTTAAGGGAGAAAGTATTTGTTTTAGTTCATGGTTTCAGAGGTTGAGTCCAACTTGACAGGCAGGGCACAGCTAAAGAGGCAGCAGGAATGTGTGGTGGATCTTCATATCACATCAACTGGAAGTATAGGTCCACTGGAACTGGGCACTGGGGTCACACCTTCAAAACCCACCCCCAGTGACCTATTTCCAGCAGCTAGTTTCCACCGCCTAAAGTTACACAGCCCCCCAGAATAGTACAACTCATTGGAGACCAAGTGTTCAAATATGGGGGTCATTTTATATTCAAACCATAACATCTTATTAATATTACTTTTATTTATAGGCACCGTCTTTATAATGTAGATATAATACCTTAAAATTAATTTTAAGTTGCCATAGAAGTGATTGGGGCTGGGATTTAGCTCCGTTGGCAGAATGTGTCTCTGCAGTCTCTGAGGTCCCAAGTTTGATTCCTAGCACTGCAAAAATGGAAAAGTATATGGCAATCCACTTCTGAGGCAATCCTGAAACAGCCATTGAAAACCCTATAAGGGTTGCTATGAGTCAAACATGACCAGACGGCACCTAAAAACCTAGAAGTGAGTAACATAAACTTGCTCCAAAGGCCAGATGGTCCCTTTAATGGTGGTGATTGTTGTTAGGTGCCTTGGAGATGGTATCTGACTCAGCAACCCTATGTACAATAGGTGAGACATTATTGTCAGTGATTCTCTGCTATTCATTGGATTTTCAATGGCTGCTTTTTGGGATTGGGTTGCTGGGTCCTTCTCCCAAGCCTACAGCACCTGGTGTTCTCACGCAGTCTCCCATCCAAGTACTAACCAGGCCTGACCCTGCTTAGCTTACAAGATCTTATGGGATCCGGCACCACAGTGGTATAGTTGTAGGCTTTGATGATTAGTATATTACAAATAATTGTCAGTGTTAGAGGGGCACTTCCTAGAAACATGGGTCTTCATGGTCTATTCTGATAAACACCCCATCTCTATCTCCAATTGCCCATGATGTTCTGGAGTAAACATTCCTTTCAATTGCTTTTGGGCCTGATAGTTGAAAATATTTTCCTTATTGCCTGATTAACCTTCTGCCTATTTCTTATCCTGCTCACTCTGTTGTAGACATTTCTACTTCCACTCTGGCAAAGAATTCTCTACATCATGTTTTTTTTTTTTTTTCTTTTCTATGACACTCAGGCACATAATAGGATTTAAAAAAATTAAACCAAACCAAATAAATAGAAAAATGCCAGTGATAGCTAGGCACTGTGGTATATGTTGGTAATCCCAGTGACTCCAGAGGCTAAGCCAGAGGATCATAAGTTTGATGTCAGAGACAGCCTGCATAACTTAGCAAGTACCTGCCTCAAAATAAAAAATAAAAACAGGGTTGGTGGTGCAGCTCAGTGGCAGAACACTTGCCTAGTATGCCTGAGGCCCTGGGTTCAGCCTCTCAGTATTAAAAAACAAACAAAGTAACAAACATTAGTGAGTCAGGCACGTGTTTATAGGGGCCGAAAAATGCTAGAAATATGATTTCCTTTCCCCAAAAGTCTTATTTTAAGATAACAATTTTGTTGCTAGTATCAAACTTATTTTAAAAATCTATCCTTCACAACAATTTCATTATTGGCTTTCTCCTAAACTGGAATATAAGATCCATAAAGTTAGGATGGTTATTTTTCTTCTTTATCAATATATCCCTAGCCCAGAAGATTTTCTTGGATAAAGCAGTACACAGTAACTATGTATTGAATGAGCAAATTATATCTTTTTCATTCTCATTATTGAATCTTCCTTATGTTCATTAAGTATCTCCTACAACACCACAACTTGTTAAAAATAAAGCATATAGTTTCAGCTTTATTATTATTATTATTTACCTTAAGTACTGTGAAAATCTGTCTGGCTTCGTTTAAGTTTTCTTCTGAGAAGTCTTCTATGGGGTGAATTAAGACAACTTTATGTATTCTTACTTTTCTCTTGCTACACTGAGAATTTTCTCTCTGTATTTCACTTTTGAGAACTAAATTGTAATATGTCTTCAGGGAGACTTGGTTAAGTCAGACTTGTGAACTTTGCCCCTCCTGTACCTGGATAATTGTATCCTTCCCTAGGCTTGGGGAGTTCTCCAGTATCTTTTTCTTTAAATAAGCTATCTACTCTTTTGGCTTTCTTAAGTGTATCTAGAACCTCTGAAACCTGAATATTTTCTGAATATTAAAATACAGTCCCAAATTTCATACAGACTTTCTTTATTCCTCATTTTTTGCTTCCTTCTCCTCAAACTAGATATTTTCAAATATCCTGTCTTTGAGTTGAGTAATCCTCATTTCTAATTGATTTATTCTGCTGTTGATAGCTTCTACCATCATTTTAATTTTTAGTGTATTTTTCAGCTCAAGGGTTTCCATTTATTTACAATTGTTTCTATCTCTTTGTTTAGTTGCTTTGTTACAGCATTGAAACTTTGCCTTTTCTGTTTATTCTTGAAATTCATTAAGTTTTCTAAAGATGTTTTAGATTCTCCCTCCAAAAGTTCATCCATAGTAGTTAGTATTTGATTGTTTCCTGTAACCTTACTTTGATTGTTAGATGAGGTCATTGTTTCCTAAAAGCTCTTGATATTTGGTATGTGATGTAATCTGGGCATTGATTAGGCATTTATTCTAGTTTTTGTGATGAGTGTTTGTGGGCTTATTTCCAAAATCCTAATAATGATTCTTATTTTTTCTGAGTCACTTCTACTGTTTCAGCACTATATGACACCCTAAATCCAGGTTTGCCAAGAGTTAGCTAATGGTGGGATGTCATTATGTCATCACTAGAGGATAATTGATTTGAAGGTTTGTCTCAAATCTGCAATTGGTGAGTTGTATAATATGAACCAAGGAAGTGCCTAAGAATGGTAATGCATTACTATAAGCCTTTTCTTGGGGTTTAGGTAGGCTCAGATCCTTGTACACAATCACTGGCCTATGGGCAGGCACTGGAATTCTGCCAGGTTCTGAGCACAATCACAATGGTGGGACCATCCCCTGTCTCCCATGTCATGCCTGTGGCTACCAATGTTACTATAGCTGTGTCACAACCTGAGCTCACAGACTGCTGAGACCACCATAACACTGGTACAGGACCAACCTCTACTTCATTATTTTAAAAAAGAATGTATTTGTGAGAGATCAGTGAATTAACACATAGAATTATTTTTCTGGAATTTTTCCTCTTCTTTTGGTAATACAGAATATTTCTCAGCCCCTGTGTGCTATGTCACACAACACTCAGATAACTTTGTTATTCAATTTTCAAATGGAGATAGAATTGTTATTACCTTATACCTTGAGAGGTATCATTAACTTATGTTTGTTTAGTTTTAATAAGAAGGTAGATTTGGTGTTATCTTATACATTAATTACTATTGGCTCATTTGCATATTAATCCAGGGATTTATCCTCTTCATACTCAAAAGAATAAAAAACAACCCACAGGCTAACAGTCCTGAGAATAAATGTCCTTTGTAGATGAAGAAACATAGGAAAATTGAGTGACTCAAGTTGTTCAAGAAAAGCCTCACAGTACTGGAGTGTATATTCTAGGGATAAAGCTAACAAATCATAATCATGATATATTATAAGCTTATAGATTATAAAGTGGGTTTCAAAATGTGTACACATATTGGGATGCAACATTACATTTTTCTCTTTTAAGAATGTATCATATGTTTGCTCTGATGTGATGGTAGAAATATAATCCAGAACATCACACATTATTATCATAATTCAATTCAACTTCCAAAAGAAATACATAGATAAGATCTCTTAAAATGTATATACTTTCTTTTGGAATCCTATAAAAGAGGGTGATTAATTGATAAGATTCAGATATGATTTACAAATAACAAATCTGAAATGTTAGTAAATGGAGACATGGTTCAAAATTTTAAATTAAGTAGTCAGGGTAGGCTTTATTGAGAAGGTAATACTTGAGCAAAGTTTGGAGAGATCTGAGATTAACCATACAGCTTTGTAGGGGGAAGGTATTTGAGGCAGGGTGAACATCAAATATAAAGGCCATGAAGTGTGTTCAAGTATGGCTGCTGAGGATGTCTGTGTGATTGGAGGAGGGTGAATATGCAGCAGCATTTTAAGAGAAAAGATTCCAGTCTGAGTCTGATGACCTGAGGACTGGGTGTATGGTGGGCGAAAGAAGATTAACATACTAGCTCAAGCAGGCAGGCAAAAGGAAAGAGGATCCACCTCCTCCATGTATTTATTCTGGTCAGACTATCAAAAATTGAATGATGTTCATGTACATTGGGGAGAACAATCTACTATACTCACTCAGCCTAGCAATTCAAGTGCTAATCTCCTCTAGAAAACGTGTCACTGACACATCTAAAAATCTGCTTAACTAGATATCTGGGTATTCTGTGGTCTAATTAAGTTGATATATTTAAATGACATGCTTAATTCCCTATAGTGAAACTTAGAAAAGTAACCATTTTTCCAACTCAGCTCACTTACATAAACTTATCGTGAGTGAAGACAGACAAAAAACAAAAAGAAAATGAAAAGGAAAGAAACAAAGAAAAAACAAATAAGACCGTATATACAACAACCCTAAAGGCAACAAAAGCATAGTGAGATATTATTCAAGTCCTGAAAAATAATAACTGACAACTGAGATTATTTTACCCAGCAATGCTATCAATTAAAATAAAGAGTTCAAGAATTTCAATGATATTGACAAGATTAAGCAATTCCTATTCACCAAGCCTGTATTGCAAAGGACTTTTAAAGATTGCTACATATGGAAGAAGCACAATAAACCCAAGTGCAACACCAAAGGAATAAACCAAAAACATGAGCAAAAACATGAACATAGCAAGCTAATTAAGACACAAAGAGACAAACAACCATCAAAATATTATAGAACATAAAGTTCCTCTCAATAATTACCCTAAATTTAAATGGTCTTAACTTATCAATCAAGAGACACTGACTGGTCAACTGGATCAAAAAGCAAAGTCTCCTATATGTGGGATTCAAGAGATACATCTCACTAACAGAGACAATAAAAGTCTGACAATTAATGGCTAGCAACCAATATACCAAGCTTTTGGAAAAAAAATATCAAGGGTAGCTATAATGATCTCTGACAATCCTGGCTTCAACCCCAAACTGAGAGGCAAAGATGGTCACTACATAAAAGGAATAGTCAACCAGGAGTACATAACATTATTCAATCTTAATTCACTGAACACAGAAGCTCCCAACTACATAAAGCAAACCTTATTGGCTATAAAGGAACACAAAGGTCCAGAAACAATTATTATGGGAGATCTCAACACCCTACTCTCTGTAAGAGATAGGTCATCAAAGCAAAAAAGCAGGGAAATTATGTACTTAGTACCATAGATCAATTGGATGTAACAGATGTATATAGAATGTTCCAACCTTCAGAAGTAGAATACACATTCTTCTCAGTACTACATGGAATGTTTTCTAAAATAGACCACTATCGCTGGTTCCTGCCCAGACCACCGATGAGGAAAAGACTCTCCCGCTGCTCTCCCCCAGACCTTTGATGAGGAAAAATGCTCTCCCGTTGCAATCCTCAAAAAGGAAAAGAACCTGCTCTCCATCTGATCACCGAGGAAGCAATAGCTGTCTCCTCCTGACCACCGAGACGACCAACACAGGTGTTTGCCCCTGGAAGGCAAAAGCACCTTTCCTTCTGAGGTGAGGCTTTTCCTTTCTCCCATCTCCGCCGGGGTCCTGAGGGCCGCAGGAGTCTGCACCCCTCACCTGAGGGTCCCGAGTGAATTGTGTTTAGTATCTGTGTGTGCGGCGGTGCAGCCCGTCCGAACCTCCAGGCCGGACTGGGAGGCACGTGCCCCACATACATTTTAGTATACATAAATGACCTTAACAAATACAAAAAGTTTGAAATTATCCCCTGTACCTTATCAGATCACAATGAAATAAAACTAGAACTCAAAAGCAAGAAAAATCTCAGAAATGTTACAAGCACATAGGGGTTAAATAATACTGTTCTTAATGATCAATGGGTCATGAAGAAATCAGAAATGAAATTAAAAACTTCTGTCAATGGATAGGTGATAAAAACATATCCTATCAGAAGCTATGGGATATAGCAAAGACAGTTCTAAGTGGGAAGTTCATAACCATGAGTGCCTTCACCAATAATTTAGAGAAGGCCCAATTAAATAACTTAATGATACACCTTAAGGCACTAGAAAGCCCAAAACAAACCAACCTCCAAATGAGTACACAGAAAGAAATAATTATGATGAAGGTGGAAATTAACAAAATAGAAACTAAAAGGACAATGCAAAAAGTTAACCAAAGGTTGATTCTTCAAAAAGACTAACAAAATTGATGCTCCCTTAGAAAGATTCACCAAAAAGAGAGAGAAAAGTCCCAAATTAATAAATCAGAGATAAGAAGGGAGCATAACAACAGATACCAGTGAAATACAGAAGATCATCAGCAACTACTTTGAGAAAGTGTACTCTTCAAAAAATGAAAATACAGAAGAAATGTTTAAATTCCTCAGCACTTATGACTTACCAAAACTAAACCTTGGGGACATAAAATAATTAAACAGATCTACTTTAGCCAACAAGATAGACAGAAATAACAAACCTCCCAATAAAGAAAAAACCCAGGTCCTGACAGATTCACAACTGAATTTAAAGAATTAATACTGATCCTCCTAAAATTATTTCATAAAATAGAAAAGGAAGGTATACTTCCAAATTCATTCTACAATGCCAGTATCATCTTGATACCAAAAGCAGATAAGGACATTACAAAGAAAGAGAACTACAGTGCAATTTCCTGGATGAACATTCATGCAGAAGTCCTCAATAAAAGTCTTCCAAGCTGGGTGTGGCAGTGCTTGGCTATAATCCCAGCAGCTAGGGAGGTGGAGGCAGGAGGATTGCAAGTTTGAAACCAGAGACAGTCTGCATAATTTAGTGAAAGCCTGTCTTAAAAAGAAAAAAAAAAGAAGAAAAGAAAAGAAAAGAAAAGAAAATAAATAAATAAATAAATAAATAAATAAATAAATTGGGTTGGGGGTGCAGCTTGTTGGAACAGCACTTGCAAAGCATGCAAGCCCAAGGCCCTGGGTTCAACCCCCAAGGGAAAAAAAAAGTCTTGCAAACTGAATACAGCAGCACAAAAAATAAGATCCTACATCATGATCATGTGAGCTTTATTCCACAGATGCAAGGTTGGTTCAACATAGGTAAAACAATTCAATATATCAAGAGACTTGCAGATAGAAATCACATGATTACCTCAATTGATACTAAGGCCTTCCACATAGCTCAACATCCCTTCATGATAAAAGTCCTGAAGAAATTGGGCATAGAAAGAACTCATGTCAACATCAGAAGGGCTATATATGACAAACCTGTAGCCACACATCATACTAAATGAGGAAAAATTAAAATAATTTGCTCTAAGATCAAGGTCAAGACAAACATGTCTACTCTCTCTCCTCTTATTCAATATTATAATTGAAGTCCTAGCCAGAGCAATCAGGCAAGGGAAAGAAATGAAAAGAAATTGAATTGGGAAAAAAGAGGTCAAACTATCTCCATTCACAGATGACATGATCCCATACCTAACAGATCCTTAAAAATCCACCAAAAAACTCCGATATCTAAGGTTATAAAATTAACACTCAAAAATCAGTAATATTCCCTTCTATTGATAGTGAACAGGAAAAAAATGAACTCAAAACAATAATCACATTTGTAATAACCCACCAAAAATTAAACATTTAGGAATTAATCTTACCAAAGACCCTAAAGACATCTACAATACAAACTTCAAAACATTAAAGAAACAAATAGCAGAAGACACTAGAAGATGGAAAGACCTCCCTCGTTTATGGATGAGAAAAAAATGATATTATTAAAATGTATCTCAGAAGTGATTTATATACTCAATGCAATTCCCTTTGAAATTCCAATGATGTACTTTGTGTAGAAATAGAAAAAAAAATACTAAAATTTGTAAGGAAGCACAAAAGGCCCCATATAGTCAAAATAATCCTAAATAGCAAAAACAGTGCAGGAAGTATCACAATGCTTGATTTCAAACTCTATTACAGGGCCATAGTGGCAAAAACAGCTTGGTAGTAGCACAAATATAGACATGAAGATCAATGGAACAGAATAGAAGATCCAGTGATACAGCCACATAAGTACAGCTACCTGATCTTTGACAAAGGGTCTAAAGGTATCCATTGGAGAAAAGATAGCCTCTTCACCAAATAATGCTGGGAAAATTGGATTTCCCCATGTAGAAGACTGAAAATAGACACATATCTCTCAATCTGTATGAGAGTGAACCTAAAATGGATAAGAGACCTCATTATAAAACCAGAAACTCTTAAAACTAATAGAAGAGAAGATAGGGAACATGCTCCAACATATGGCATGGGCAAATATTTCCTTAATAAGACTCAATGGCCCAGGAAAACGCACCCAGAATCAACAAATGGGATTACATAAAACTAAAAAGATACTGTACAGCAAAGGAAACAATCAGTAGAGTAAAGGGAGAGCCCCAGAATGGGAGAAAATCTTTTCATCCTACACATCTGACAGAGGACTAATTTCTAGAATATACAAAGAACTTAAAAAATCAAACACCAAAATAACAAATAATCCAATAAATAAGTAGACAACAGAACTGTACAGACAGTTCTCAAGAAGAAATACAAATGGCCAATAAACACATAAAACAATCTCCAATATCCATATCCATTAGGTAAATGCAAATCAAAACAGTACTGAGATTATATATCACTCCAATAAGAATGGCGAACATTAACAAAACAAATAATAACAAATGCTAGTGAGGATTAGAAGAAAAGGAACTCTTTTACATGGCTGGTGGGGCTGCAAATTAGTTCAGCTACTTTGGAAATCAATATCAAGCTACCTAAAAAAAATAAGAATAGATGTACCATAGGACTCAGCTATACCATTCTTGGGAATATAACCAAAGGAAAGTAATTCATCATACCACAGGGACATCTTTACTTCCATATTTAATGCAGCACTCTTCATAATCATAATGGTATGGAATCAACCAAGATGTCCATCAACAGGGGGTGGATTGAAATATTGTGGTATATATACACAATGGATATTGTTGTTGTTGTTATTGTTAGTGCCATCAAGTTGATGTCCGACTCATAGCGACCCTACATACAGTAGTGAAACACTATCAGTGCCTCTCTGCTATTTATAGGGTTTTCAATGGTGGATGATTTTTTGGGAGTGAGTTGCCAGGTCCTTCTCCCAAGCCTACAGCACCTGGTGTTCCCAGGGTGTCTCCCATCCAAGTACTAACCAGACCCGACCCTGCATAGCTTCTGAAATTTGACAGAATCAGACACCACAGTGGTATGGCTGCAGGGGAATGGATGTTACTTGGCAATAAAGAAGAATGAAATTATGCTATTTGAAGCAACACAGGTGGAACTAGAGAAGAGACTTTTAAGTGAATAACCCAGACTCAAAAAAAGAACTACCATATGTTCTCACTCACATTTGGCAGCTAACTCTAACTTAAAGGAAAACAAATTTTTACATATATAGATATATGAAAATGAACAATCATACTCATCTAAGAATGGGAAATGGAAATGGACCTGACAGGAAGTGGGAGGGGATCAGCAGGTGGGATCCAAGGTTGGGCAAGCGGGGTAGGGGAGAGGAACAATTCAGAGGGGTAAAGAAGGAGAGGAAAAACACAAAATACAGGATGCAACTAAATGAATATATGAAAAGAGGGAGAAGAAAAAAATCAAAGCATAGCCTATGATTGCATATGATTCTCATTATGTTGATTTAAATTTCCACCTTTTTCTTTTCTTTAGTTCATAATGTTTGGTAAAATATGTAAAATGATGAATGTGTAAACAAAACTGATTCAATAGTTGCATAATGGATGTATAAAATGACCTATTACTCTGTACCCTACCAACATTTATAAATAAAAAAGAAAAGAAAAAAAGATAGCATAAAAAGAATAATTTATTTAGATTTTTCTTCAGATTATTTCCACAGTAGACAAGTTCTATAGTTTGATATATTGCTAAATTTTTCATCTGCTCATGAATGCATCTCTGTACCTTTTTATACAGAGAATATTTCTTTCTCTTAGGCATACAATGTCATAGCAATAATAGTAGGTCCACTTAACTAATTATTGTACTATACTGAAGAAGCTGTGGACAAACATTTGATTCATTAAGCACATCAGGTGGAATTTCTTTTAATTCATCATTACAAGTTGCATATCTAAAACAGGTCACTTTTCTGGACAACTTATGTCAAAGTTAAGTACAGAGACTTGTGGCTCCAGAAACATAATTTCTTTTATGCAGTGATTATACAACACTGAGGATCATAGATGAGCAAAAGCAAATGATTGGTATAAACCCACTGCAGCTAGGAGTGGTGGTGTGTGCCTGTAATCCCATCAATTTGGAAGGTGGAGGCAGGAAGATCTCAAGGTCGAGGCCAGAGTCCTTGACTTAAAAAAGAAAAACTGGGCTGCAGGTGCTGCTCAATGACAGAACACTTACATAGTACATGAAAAGTATGAACCCTGGGTTCAACATCTCCATTCCACAAGTAAGTTGATAAATAAACAAAGCCCCTATAAATATGAGTAGTATCTCAAGATAAAATTCATTTTATGCAGATAATATGGTGCAGTAAATTAGGCTGTAATACTTCTCTGAAGTGGTCTGTGTGAACAAAAATATACAAAATTTAACAGTGAGTAAAAGGATATTTTTATTACTACATAGAGAACAAGTCATTTTTAACTAAGTTATGTCATAGATTTTAAGAAAAATCATGAGCTATTTTACCTGATAGTTGGAATTACTGATGTTGTTTTTAGGCATATTGTGGACAAGTATGTGTTGTGAGTGTGTAAAGGTAGGAGCATATTGACTAAGATACAATTTTGAAAATATAATTTTTAAAGTAATATTCTGTATAGCACACAGAGAGAAGATAATTTTAAAACATTTATGTACAGACAAATTTACATTCATTTGATTTCACTCCTCACAGACTATGAGCTGGGCTGTCCAATATGGCAATAAATAGCCACATTCCACAGTGGATATTTAAGGTAAAGTTCAAATAAAATTAAAAGTAAATAAAATTAAAAGTCAGTTCCTCAGTCTTACTAGCCATATTTCATTAACTTAATAGTTATATGTGGCTAGAAGCTGCAGTATTAAACACTGAAGATGCTGAATTTTCATCATCACTGGAATTTCTGTTGGATAACTCTGACTCAGAGATGATCTATGCATACAATGCTCAGTCTTCTTATATCAGCACCCTTGATTTGAAGTACTATGGGCCATGACAAGAATCTTAGAAGCATAAGCTCACAGACACAGTCTGTACATTTTTCCACACATAATTAAGCATAAACAATGCCCAGTGGGATAGGGTTACCACATTCTGAGAACAGTTTAACATCTTTCCAGCATTCAGCAAACTTTTTCCATAGTCTTCCTTACTTTTTAGAGTATTTATAAATCATAGTACTCCATCTTTCATTTTCTGATCATTTTAATAGGATGTTGATCTTAATGACTTTACTACATCCTTAACAGCTCAGCAACAAATTTAAATGCATGGTTCATTTTTGTCCCCTGTGTCTAATGTAAGGCTTGTAAGCCTATCTAGTGTCCTATACCAAGTTATGGTTGCTCTTCAACTTTTTGTTTCTCTTACTAGATTGCTTAACAACATGTGGTTTTCTTGTATTTGAGTGAATGAATGAAGAAATTCGTATGTTAAGTCACATGGTTTATCTTCTCTAAATACTTATGTTGTTTTTGTGAGGTGCTGTCAAGTTGGATCTGACTCACAGCCACCCTATGTACATCCGAAAAACCATTATTCAACACTGTGCCAAAATCAGCACTATGTCAGTGATTCTCTGCTATTTATAGGGTTTTCAATGGCTGATTGTTTTCTGGGATTGTTTTGGGAGTGGATCCCCAGGTCCTTCTCCTATTTTTGTGGTGCTGGAGATCTAACTCAGGACCTCAGACTATGCAGAGCAAGCACCCTACCAACTGGGCTAAACCCCACCCCAAATACTGAAACTCTATGTCTATTTGCTCTTTTATTAGAAGTACTGAATGAAATTGAATAGATTTAGCTGAACTTCCCTTCTCTATTTTTTTATTTTATATGTGTATATACCATATAGTGATAGAATCCCTGTGAATAATCATGATTTTTTTTAAAAATGTAATATTAGTCATATATTTCTATGAATTAAAAACCATTCTTTTCCAATTCAATTTTACTTATCTCTAATTTTTTCCACTTAAAGTTGATTTTATTTTTTGGAGAAGTTTTAACTTTTCAGAAAAATTGAGCAAGTACAGAGAATTTCCATACTCCTTCCTCATCATCTCGAAGTTTCCCCTGTTATTAACATCTTGCATTAATGTATATCAATACACCATTATTAACTCACTGTAGCTTAGGGTTTACTATGTTTTGAACATCTATGGATTCTGTCAATCACTGATAATTTTCCTGTCCCTGTAGTTTTACTTTTTCCAGAATGTAATGTAGTTGGAATTCTATGATGTGACACAGTAATTACACAGCCTTTCCAGATTTCTTTTTTTCATGCGACAGTGTTTATTTCAGGTTCCTTGATGTCATTTTTGGCTTGATAATTTATTTATTAATTTTTATGCTGAAGAATGTCTCATTAATTCTCTTTACAACAGTTTGTTTATTCATTTACCTATCCAAGAATATCTGGGTTGCTTCTAAGTTTTGCAATTATGAATAGAGCTTCTATTAACATTTATGTTCAGGATTTTATGAGGATCCAAGTTTTTAATTCATTTTCATAAATGCTAGGGAGTGTGATTGCTGGATTATATGGTGAGACTATGCATAGCTATGTGAGAAACTGCCAAGCT
>VMDO01028596.1:0-23714 GCA_007922755.1 Pedetes capensis
AGGGGAGCACCAGCAGGGCCCCGGGCGGTGAGGGCAGGAGGAGGTGTCTGCATTGTGGGCCATGGTAGCAAAGGCAGAGCCAAGGTCCCTGCAGTTGCCCAGGCTGACCCAGGAAGCATCGGCCCCTTGAGTCAGCTCAGGACAAGCGCTCAAGCGGTACCTTGGCAACTCAGATGGAAAGACCCTCAGGTCGTCCAGCCTCCCCTCAGGCCAGCACCAGGACATCTACCACACCTGCAGTCTCCTCCCTGCGGACCCCTCTGAGGGACGGAAGCCTTGCTCCCTCTCCACACCACCCGTTGTCAGAAGCCACAGAGCTCACCCTTAAGCTGAGTCCCAATTGGCTTCCCTAGAGGGTCCATCAGGACTTTGTTTTCTGGGTTCCCCAGAGGGGGGATAGGATTTTCCTCCTGACACTGTGACAGTCCTAAGATCTGAAGACAGATTTATGCCACTCACCCATTCTCACGTTTCCCCACCCATGTGCCATCTATCACACGACCCACCCACCTACCTACCTACCCGTCTTCCCATCCATCCACCTGCCTACCCACCAGCTCTCCACCCTCCCACTCAACCACTCGCTGCCCCATCCATCTGCCTTCCCACCTAGCCATCCAACCCCCCTACTTGCCCCTCCTGGATCCACACATATCCCCACTCACCCTCCCATCACGCTCCGTCCACCTGTTCATTCACGTAGCGTCTGTCTACCCATCCATCCCTCTTCCTACCCACCCAGCTATCCGCCCCTCCATCCACTCAGCCAATGCCCCCTTCATCCCCCCTCCTCCCATGCAGCACACGTGCAGGGCTCCTAACTGCCAATTCCACTTTGGCTAGAGAAGGACGCGGTTCCTGGCTTTGAGGCGCTTGTGTCTTGGTGCTGGGGCAGACGCAAACATGGTGCCAGCGTCACCTGGTCACCTCTCAGTCCTCCCAGGGGGGAACAGATCTGCAGACCCTCGGGCCGCATCTAATGCTTCTGCTGCTCAACACCCCCTCTTTCCTCCCCAGTTGTCCCAAGGGCTCCAGACCCCCCCTCACCCTGTCACCCTCCGATGATTCCTGCTTCCAGCTCAACGTCTACATTACATGGCGCAGCACCTGGTCTGGCCACAACCCCCTGGGCAGGCCCGGGCCAGGGGGTGTGCTTTAGCGCAGAGGTGGTGTCGAGGCGGTTCCTCCCAGGGTCCCAGGCCGGGGTGGGAACCCTCTGCGAACCCTCCCCAGGGTCTCATCCCCTGGAGAAGAGGAAATCTTTGTTCCCGAAACATGAAATGCTTTCGTCCCAGCTCCTTCACAGATCGAGGCTGGTGCTTTTCAAGGCACGGGAGAAGGGTTCAAAGAAGCCCCTGGCGCGCTCGGCTGGGAAGTTCTTTCGGCAACTCAAAACCTCAGCCTCTGAACGTAAGGCTGGCGGTAATTGTTTGAGAAAATCAAATGAAAGCAGATACAGCAAGTTTCTGGTTATTTATCAACCATAGATATAGGCCACTTTTCATCGTGCTGAGCCTCGAGGAAAGAAAGAAGCAAGAGAATTGATCGGAGTCTCTCTGGGACTGTCCCATGTTGTTGGCATATAAGTGCCATCTTAAAGGAGCCACTTCCTGGCCTGCATCGTGAGCTGGGTGGCAGCGGCTGGGCCTCAGGTCCTTCTTCAAACACTCCATCAGAGAAGCTATGGGGCCCTTGGACCCCCAGCATCCCTTTGGCTGCTTCCTAAGTGTCCCTCAGAGGCTCCTGTCAGCCCTCCACCTGGCTGGAAGGGGCTGGAGGTCTGGGCCTGGCTAAGGTCTTGTGTCAGGACAAGGGCTGAGAGGCCTGTCCAGGGCCTCCGCTGTCTATACTGGCCCCTCTCCTCTCAGGCCAGCCAGGGCAACCTCATTCTTTGTCCAGGGCCACACGATGCAGAGCCAGCCCTTTGCGGAAGTCTTCCCCAAGCTCCCCTGAGGGTGGAAGTCAGGGGCAGAAGACAGCAGATGGTGCAGGATGGAGCCCACGGAGTCAGCAGGGGATGGCCGAGGGCCTCAGGGCTGTCTGCCTGGGACGGTCGATCTTCCCTGTCAACTTCACTAGGTCATGGAGTCTAGACATTTGATCAAACCCCACCTAGCTGCCACTCCCAAGGTATTCTTTTTTTTGTGTGTGGTACTGGGGGTTGGACCCAGGACCTCATGCTTGCATGCTCTGCAAGTGCTGGACCACTGAGCTGCACCCCAGCCTATTTTTTGAGACAGAGTCTCTCTAAGTTACGCAGACTGCCTCTGGTCTCAAACTTGCGATCCTCCTGCCTCTGCCTCCTGAGCCGCTGGGATGACAGGCGTGCACCACCGCGCCCGGCTTTCCAAAGGTGTTCTTTAGATCAGTGGTCCCCAACCTTTTTGGCACTAGAGACTGGGAAACAATATTTCCATCGCAGGGGCAGGGAGGTGGCGGTGCTGATCTGACGGGAGGCGGAGCCCAGGAGGTAACTGGAGTTGAGGTTGTAAACAGAGGTGTAAATGTGGCCCTGGCCCACAGCCTGGTGGCGGAGGACCCCTGCTTCAGATGAGGGTAATATTTAAATCACAGACTTTGGGGAGGCAGAGGCCCCTCCACCATGTGAGAGGTCCTGAATCAATCAAGTGAAACTCTTAAGAAACAAAGGCCGAGATTCCTGAGGAAGGATTCTGCCAGCAGACGGCCTTTGGACCCTCGCTACAACACCAGCTCTTTCCTGAGTCTCCGGCAGGTTGGCCCGGCCCTCAGAGTTCAGACTTATCGGCCCCACAAGCACTTGAACCAGTTCCTTAAAAGAAGACACTGTGTCTGTCTCTCAGCCTCTGCCTGTCTCTCTCCTATAGGTTTTATTTCTCTATAGCACGGTAACTAATACAGTCCCCCACCAGGCCACCTATCTTGCTCCACTGACCCCGTGGGACCCACAGGGGCTGCCCAGTCCAGGCCCACGTTCTCCCTCCCTTTCTGTGTGGGCCCTGGAGGCCGAGTTAATACTCAGTCAAGCAGTCACTGGTGGGAGAAGCCCACGGTGCTACCAGCCGTGCAGATCACAGAGCTCACACATCACACCCATCATCTCATTTGTCATCACGCCAACCCTTGGGGGCAGGCACTGTCATTGCTCCCGTGTGGAAGCAGGGGAAATGAACGGAAGCTCAGAGAGGTCAAGGAAGTTGCCCAAGGTCACACGTAGCTTGGAGCCAAGTCCATGGAGCTGAGTCTAACATCCGGGCTTGTTGGAGGCCCCGGCTGGGTGCTTGCCCTGGGGTTTATCGGGAAGCCTGGGGAGAGCAGGTCAATGGAGGCCAGGGCTTGGGAGCAACAAAGCCCACCGGGGATAAAAGGGGATCAATGGGGGAGACTGGTACCCGGGATTGGCCCAGGTCTTCTATAACCTCCTGTGGTCACTGGAGGACTGCAGCCTGCCCCAGGGCCATCGATTCTGCTTATGCTGGGAGTTACCAAGTGCCTGTCACCTTGTCACTCTTGCACACAGATAGAAACATGGATGAGGGGCAGGGGGAAATGAAATCTGCAAAGCCACGTCAACTTGACTGATCCTCCAGCCGCTGGCTGCCCCTCGCTGCTCCAAGGAAGGCAACAGAGCCAGTAAACCAATGAAAGCAGGCAAGCGGCATGGGCTTGACGGGCCTGGCTGTCCCCGGCAGGTGACGGCCAAGCCAATGGGGAGGGAAATGGAAGTTGGAGCAAACTGGTCCGGGGAGCAAGGGACTCTGGGAAACCTGCCCCTACCTCATCTACCTGAGCCATGATGGACACACGTGGGAGCAGAATGCACACGGCCCCAGGATGGGGTGGGCACGGCCCAGAGCCCCGAGTGGTTGTGGGGTACAGGACGCAGGCCCCATGGTGGGGAGATGGGCTGTGTCTTTAGCATATGAGGTGTCTAGAGAATGAGCAGGCATAGAGGTGGGGACCCACCAAGGGTGGTGTGGCTCTTTTCTTCTTTTTCTTTTACTTTTTATTTATAAATGTGAGTGGAGTACCACGTAATAAGACGTTTGCTATCTCCATTATGCAACCATGAGATCAGTTTTGCTTATACGTTCATTTTACAGAACAGTATGAATGGAAGAAGAAAAAGTAGGAATTGTAATGAATATGTAACGAGAATCGTACGCCATCATGGGTTTTACACCCATTGAGGTTTTTTCCTTCCCTCTTTCGGGCAGCCCCCATCAAGCCCTTCTCCATTTACATCTGGGCCCCCCTGCACCTGGGCTGAGGCTGGAGAACTTGATGCTCCTGCTTCCCCCGCCAGCCAGCTCAGGCTCCCGCCAGCCCTACCTGCCCTTGTGGCCTTGCACTGCCTCTCTTTCCTCACTGCCCTCGCAACTTCCTGCCTGTGTCCAAGGACTGGAGCGAGTGGGGCTGGGGCAGTGTGGATTAATCTGCCTGGCTCTCCGTGCTGGAGCTGGGCACCCAGGACGCTGGGAGGAGCCTGACGCTGCTGCCCTAACACCAGCCACCCTCAGCCAGCGCTCCCCGGGCGTGACCTTGGGCTCTTTTGGCCCTGGTCCCCCTGGAAGGCTGCTGGGAGAGGTTGTCTTAGAGGAGAAGGTCCTGCCAGGGGTCTGCATGCTGTGGGGCTCTGAGCAGCGAGCTCCCCCTTCCTGGGCCTCTATTTCCTCAGCTGTGCAAGGAATGGGTGTCTGCTCAGGGGACCCCCAGCAATGAAATCCCCTGACTCTGAATCTAAAACCACGCAGATGACTCGGGTGAGAGAGGCAGGGCAGTGGGGCAGCTCAGACTTACCTGAGCCTCAGAATCACCCCAGGAGCAGCCCCAAGAGTCTGCTCTCCTTAGGCTCAGGAACCTCACACTTCACAGGCACCCCGAGGTGGCCATGTGGGGTGGGGGCCACAGCCCCCTGTGCAAATCCCTGTAGCGAGGCCTTGGTGGTGGGTCCAAACCCCTGCCCTGCCTGGGAGCTCAGGAGTCTACGCACTCCTAAAGGTGCCCTGGTGTCTGTTGGACCTGGAGGTACAGCGGTAATAAGCCACCAGGTCATCAGGATGCCCAGGCAGGGAGGGACGCACTTCCGGAGGCACCGAAAGTGCCTTTTTGCCCTTCCTCTCGCCTGGACCATCACCAAGGAAACAGCTCTACCCTTTTGGCCTGAATCTTTGACCACCAACAAGGAAAGAACCCGCTCTCTCTCTCCCGACCACCAATGAGGAAATAGCTTTCCAGTGCTCTCCCCCGAACCTTTGGTGAGGAAAGAATGCTCTCCCCGCCGCGACCATCAACAAGGAAAGAACCTGCTCTTTGTATGATCACCAACGAAGCAAGAACTGTCTCCTCATGACCACCGAGACCACCAACACAGGTGTTTGCCCCTGGAAGGCAAAAGCGCCCGAGGCTTTTCCTTTCTCCCATCTCCTCCGGGTCCCGAGGGCTGCAGGAGTCTGTGCCCCTCGCCCAAGGGTCCCGAGTGAATTGTGTTTAGTATCTGTGTGCGCGGCGCCCGTCCAAACATCTGGGTTGGATTGGGAGGGGCGCGCCCCACATAGAGTTGCAGCCACATAGATCTGCAAGCGAAGGACACTGATGGCTCCAAGTTCTGCAGTCTACGCCGAGTTCCTTTTGTCTGCCTGTCTCTGAGACAAGGCTAACGCTCCTTAGTTTATTAACCAGCCAGGACCTCACTTTCCCCTTCTCTAAAATGGGAGTTCCCCCACACGTCTGTCAGTTTGCCGCACTGTGGGGGCTTGTGTGTTGCGATGAGGCTGAGAGCTCTGCCACTGGAACCTCGGACATGAGCAAGGTTACCCATGATGGACAGGTTTTCAGCTGAGCTTCCAGACTAAGACAGACTAGGGAGCAGGACCTGGAGAGCCACTCCCGAAACAACTAGCCATTGAAAACCCTATGGATAGCAAAGAGACACTGTCAGATATAGTGCCGGAAAATGAGGCCCCCAGGTTGGAAGGCACTCAAAAGACTACTGGGGAAGAGTTGCCTCCTCAAAGCAGAGTCTACCATGATGACAGAACTGGAGTAAAGCCCCAGGGACCTCCATTTGCTGATGTGGCAAGACTCAAAATGAGGAGAAACAACTGTAAACATGTAGTCAGGAGAGATCAATCCCTGGAGAAGGACATCAGCAACGCAAAAGAGGAAAACCCTCCACCAGATGGATTGACACAGTGGCTGCAACAATGGGCTTAAACGTAAATAAGATCGTTTGCCTGGCACAGAATCAGCAAGTGTTTCGATCTGCTGTACATAGGGTCGTTATGAGTCGGACTTGACTCAATGGCATCTAACAACAACAACAAAATGGGAGTTATCGCCCCTTATAGGATAATACAAAAATTAAGTGACCTAATCAGGCCACGTGTCTGCAGCCATGCCAGCCGGCTCTGGGCATCCCTGGTAATATCCGGGCTCTGAGGTGCTGGGCAGGAACTAGCCAGCGCAGTCGGAGGAGCCAGGTGAGGACTCAGCTCCTGTCTCCTTCACTTCAAGAAGAACCGAATTAAGGGGCTAAGTTTATACAGTAATTGTGCTGCAGACGGGAGAATTTAAATAGCTTTCTAAAAGGTATTTTTAAAAACTGCTTTTCAATGCTCCGTTAAAAGGCTCTCTGCCTTGCCTCGGAGTCTCTGAAGCTGCCAAAAATACTATGAAAATTACTCAAATGCAGTCTATCTTGGCTCTTAAAAGGGTTTGCCAACTTGCTCTAAATATTCTAAAAACTGATCACATTTGATCTGAGACAGAAGGTGCTTGTTTCGATCAATACCATAATGCAGGAGCGCCATTGAAGGGCACTGATGTGTTGGTAGTCCATCCTGGATTCTGTGGGCCCCTTCCTGAAGGTCTCTCCCTTCTAGGTCTTCGGAGTCCACGATGCCCAGGCATTTTCTATTCCTCTTCCACCTCTCCCAACCTAATGGGCTGGGTGTCTCTGAACTAAGCCTTGTTGTTGTTGTTGTTACGTGCCGTGGAGTCGAGTCTGACTCATAGCAACCCTCATAGGGTTTTTAATGGCTGACTGTTTCTGGATTGCCTTGGGAGTGGATTGCCAGGCCCTTCTCCCATTTTTGTGGTGCTGGGAATTGAACTCGGGACCTCAGAGGCTGCAGAGCAGCGCTCTACCAACTGAGCTAAATCCCAGCCCGAACTAAGCCTTAAGCCTCTGTTACAGGTGAGGTCTAAATAAATTGTCCCCAAAGGGTCACGTGATTTGGTCCCCAGCTGGTGGCGCTGTGCTGGGAGTTTGTGGAAATTTCGGAGGCGGCCTTTGGTGGAACTAGCTCCTGGGAGGTTTTAACCCCAACCCACAGCTCTGGTCTTTCTCTCTGATCCTGGTCTGCCATGCTGTGAGGTCATTTGACACAGGCCGTGCCTCCATTACTGTAACACCTGTCCTGCTGCCACTCTGGACGATTCTCTAACTGTGTTGTTGTTAGGTGCCGTCGAGTTGTGTCCAACTCATAGCGACCCTCATAGTGTTTTCAATGGCGACTGTTTTGGGATTGCCTCAGGAGTGGGTTGCCAGGTCCTTCTCCCATTTTTGCGGTGCTGGGAATCGAACTAGGGACCTCAGAGACTGCAGAGTGGCGCTCTACCAACTGAGCTAAATCCCAGCCCCTCTAACTGTGAGCTCCCAATAAACCTCATTCCCCATCTGTTTGTCTGGGTTGATTTTTCTGCTGCAGTGATGACTGCTGGCCAAGACTGCCCCTCTCTTCTTCCTGGGTTGTCCCCACAGGCTCACCCTTGACTCCCTAGTTTCTGTCCCAGGGCCTGATTTCTCTAGCCAGCCCCAAGTCCACAGGCTCCACTGCCTGCTGGACACATTCACCCGGACGTCCAACAAGGACCTTGATTGAAATATGGCCAAAGGTACATTAAAATGCATATATGTAAATGCCATAATGAAAAGCATGTCAGAATGAATCACATTAAGGTGTACATTAAAAATGTCCACTAAAAAATAGCAAACAACAACAACAACAACAAAGAAATATGGTGAAAAGAGAACTTGTGATAGCCCTAACCTGTTCCCTGACTGATCTCCTCTGAAGCCATGGCCTCACCACCACCCAGGTCTTGTCTGTCCATCTCCCTGGATTCTTCTCTTTGTCTTAACCTCATGCCCGAACCATTAGCAAGTCTTGTCAACCTGGCCTCCATGTGTATCCAGCCATCCGCCCTTTTCTCCCTCCCCCTGCTCCAGCCTGTCTGTGCTACCATCCTCTCTCCTGGACCCTAGGGCCCTCCAGCTGCCCTACTGGCCATACTCAGCCTCTTTCAAACATCCATTTCACCAGAGCACACAGTTTGAAAAACACATCAGTCAGATCACGTCTGCCCTGCTTAAAATGCCCCAAAGGCTCTCTGTGCACTTTGAATCAGTCCATGTCCTGTGCCCTGGCTCCTCGGTCCAGCCCCCCTTGTCTGTCTGCAGTGCCCCGACCTTGTTCCTCTCCCCTGGGTCCCCAGCTCCTGCCACCTGCTTTCTTTCTGTTCTCTTCCTTCCAGCCTTGGTGCCTTTGGGCTGGCTGCTCCTCTGCTCTGGACCAAGCTTCCCCAAGTTCTTATAGGCTGCTTCTGTGTCACTCTGTCACAACCCAAATGTCACCTCCTCGGGGAATCCTTTCCTGACTCGGGATCAGGAAACACCGTGGACCTCATGCACCGGGCACTTCTCTTGTTTCTTTGTTTCTGGGCATCTTCCCATTAGACGGCCCGTTCCACGGGAGCAGGGACTCCAGCACTCAGACTCTCCAGGACTTAGAACAGTGCCTGGCACACGATCTTCAATAAATAGCTTTTAAGGATGGAATAAACGAGGGCTAGGACCTGCCTCAAACTGTCTACCCGCAGGCACCTATGCGCTGGGTACTCAGTTTCTGCGCCTGTAGCATCTCATTGAGTGGTACCCAGACCATGGCCATGCCACCTTTGGCTGCCTCGGTGAGAAGTCACTGGCCCCAGAGTAGAATGTCACAAAGGCACTTTACAAGGCCCTCTCGGCAGTACACCACAACAGGCTTTAGAACACAGGCAACCGGATCCTTATCCCATGACTTCCCCTCTGTGTGACTTGGCCACCCCCCTTCATCTCTGCACAACCATTGGCCCCTCAGGATGGCCGATCTGCCTCAAAGTCTCATCGAGATTTAGACCCCGCACTGTGTTTCTCGAGGCCACTGTGCCTGGCCCTGCCCAAACGTCAGGTAATGGCTACAGCTACTGTTCTTACTGTTAGTACTGATGGGAGAGGGAGGTGTTTGAGGGTTGGGAAGAACTCACAGAGAACCCTCATTTTCAAGGAAAAGAGTCCAGGACGACACTCTGGAGCCCACATACAGGGCACAGGGAAGCCCGCATCTGCCTTGATCCACGCAGGAAGCCTGGACACCCACCGCCTCACCCTGCACAGGCAGGGGACCCGCAGCGGAAGGGGCCCATTCCAGTAGGACACCGGCCATGTCTCAGGCCTGGAGCTATGACCCATCCAATCACTCAGCGGACGTCTGACACATCCCTGGTGTGACACAGGCACTCTGCTGCCAGGCGAGGGGCACCACAGATCACCTGCCTAGGGAACATGCGCAAGGGAGTGCAAGGGCTGGAGAGATGCAATCAAACAAAGACAAGGACTGTGGTCACCCTGTGAGTTGGGACCAGGGGGCAGGAGGGAGAGCCAAGGGGTCAGGTATGGTTAGGGAAGGACTTGACAAGGGCAGTGGCCACTGAGCCAAGACCTAAACCACAGGGAAGAGGCAGCCATGATGGTTGGGGGCGGAAGTTATAGGCAGAAGAGTGGCCCAACTGTGGACCAAGGAAGAGAGATAAAAAGTGAAATCGAGGAGCAGGTGGGAGCTGAACTACAAGGGGTGTGTTTTGGCCAGATCCTGTGGACTTTGCTGTGACAGCAGGGGTCGTGGGCCGAGCTAGGGGCTGCCCTGGACATGAAGTTTCCCCATCGGTTAGCAGGAGACCTTTCTTGCCATTGGATTTGCTTAGATCATGAAGAACTGGTTAGAAGTTTTAACTGTTTCTGGAAACTTTGACGCTTTGGAGCCGCATGAAAAGGCTCCCTTTAAATGTTTTGCAATAACGGTCTGCTAAGAAATTCCAGACTCAATTTGAGAACTCGTTAAAATTCCCTCCGTGCCGCCACCAAAGGAATGCGCTTTTGAAGTCATTTACTTACCAATAAATTACAATGGTCTGAAATCATTAGCAGCAAAGTAAATTGTTTTAATTGATCTGAACCTCGTTCCGACCCAGGGACTCCGTTTCTGTGCAACTGCACTTTACGAAGGTCTAAAATAACAAATTAATCTCTCTTGAATCCTGTCATCTTTGGATTGGTCCCTTCTCTCAGAGTGCGGGACAGCAAAAGAATCAATGGTGGGAAAATCTCTTGCTGTGCGGCGCAGGAGCTGCTAGGTAATACCTGGAAGGGGGCGTGTCTGGTCCTGGGTGGTTCTTTGTGTCACGGGGGAAGGAGCGAACCTCAGAACCATCCCATGGTAACGTCCCTCTTTTCCTGGTGTGCGGTCAGATGCTATATAATTATTTATTCACAAGCTCACATCTGTTGCATGCACTTTTCTCAGGTACAATGTGCGTGGCAGGAAGAAGGAGGGCAAATTCAGAAATAAAAATAATCATAGGTCTTAACAACGGGGCACACTCAGAAAGATGTGTTGCCAGACAACTTTGTCCTGTGCACATGTCACAGAGTATAGTTACACAAATGGAGAGGTCTATAACGCCACTAGGCGATGTCATCTTATGGGACCCCCACTGATACGGAGATGGTGCATGACTGTATATTTTTTAAAATCAGGTTTTGCGGAGTGACTGAATTCCCATGCTGCCCTTGGGGAAGGCTCAGCACGTGTGCTGCGAGGTTGGCATGTGAAAGCTCCTCTCCCTGGCCATCTCCTTGATGCTGCCGGAGCCTGTCACCCAGTGCCCAGTCACTCTGGAAGTGGGCCAAGGTGTCAGTCTCTGAGAAAATAGGACTCTAAAGTGACCAGACCTTCAGCCATACCACCCTGGCACCCGATCCCGTCTGATCTCAGAAGCTAAGGAGGGTTGGCCTGGGTAGTCCTCGCATGGGCGACTGCCTGGGAATACTGGGTGCTGTGGACTTGGGAGGAGGACCTGGCAGCCCCCTCTGGACACAATCAGCCATTGAAAGCCCTATGAATAGCAGAGAAGCACCGATACAGTGTCAGGCGTGGCAGAGTGTCAGGGAGTGTTTCACTTTGCTGTACATAGGGTCATTATGAGTTGGACCTGACTCGATGGCACCTAATGACAACAACAAAAGGGACCAGATCTGTGCTTTGGGGCTCCTCTAGGTCCCCTAGAAAGTGAGCCCTGGCTCGTTGTGGGGGAGGGAGGTGGAATGCCGTACTCCAAGGACGGCCAGTGTTGGGGGGGCACTGTGGGCTGCAGTCCCTGGGAGCTACTCTGCGAGGGGCAGGCAGTGAGGCCAGGTGCCCTGGATCACAGCCCGTGAGCACAGCTGCCAGCCCGGACACCTGCTGCAGGACCCCTGGGCTCTTTTGCCCTGAATTCTCCAGAGCTAGGGCTGGCCTGGCTATACAGAGGCAGCAGGGCCTGGTTTGTCCGGCATCCATCCAAACTGTCCCAGCTTGTGCCCAAGGCCCTGTTTGGTCCCCAGGGAATGGCTGCTCTTTCGGCCTCCATTTCCCTCCTTCTTCCTGCTTCCATGTGGAGGCTCCTGAGGGGTCCTGGCTGTAGACCTGGGTTCTCAAAGCAGAGATGGCGGCACATACTCCATGAACCCCTCCCACCTCCTCCCGCCCAGGGAGGTTGGAGCCCTGACACTGCATAGGGAAATAGGGACGGTGGGGCTCAGGACATGGGTCCAGCCTAGTGAGGGCCAATGTCACTGGTGCAGAGAAGTGCGTGGCCAGAACGTTGAGCGAAGCTTGTAGGACTGGTGGAGGCGCTGAGCAGCGGGGCTGGGGCGAGGGGTGGGGTGGATTGGGGAGCAGAGCCATGGGCCACACAGAATGGGTGATGCCACTATTAAGCCTGGAGCCACAACTGCTCTCTCCAAGGGTCTCTGCCGTCGGGTCCCCAAGTGTCTCAAAGCCAACTTTTGCGAGTTAATTTGGAAATGGGACAAAAATGTCCTTAGAAGAATTGGCCTGAGGGGAATCTGTCAGGATCGTGTAGGGGGCATGGGAGAGCCTGCCAGGGAGGGGTAAGGGGGCCTCGGAGGGGGAGGGTGAAGTGACCAGGCTTTCAGCCATACCACCCTGGCATCTGATCTCGTCTGCTCTTGGAAGCTAAGGTGAGTCGGCCTAGTAGTCCTCGGATGGGTGACTGCCTGGGAATACTGGGTGCTAGGGACTTGGGAGGAGGACCTAGCAGCCCCCTCTGGACACAATCAGCCATCGAAAGCCCTATGAATAGCAGAGAAGCATGGATACAGTGTCAGGCATGGTACAGTGTTGGGCAGTGTTTCACTCTGTTGTACACAGAGTCACTATGAGTTGGCACCTAACAACAACAACAAAAGGAAGAGGCCTTACCCCCTCGAGCATCCTCTCCCCGCTACACCTGAGGACAGGCCTTGGGCCGAGCCTGGAGCCCACCTGGCTGTCCAGCTCTGCCAGGAGGAAGCCAAGGACAAGGGACGTTGACCAGGCCTGTCCTCTGGAGGAAGAGGGGCCTGGACGCAAACATCTTCCCTAAGGCAGAGGAACAAGATGCCACCTGCCAGCCCCTCCCCCAGCCAAGCCCTAATCTCATGGAGGAAACAAATGTTAATGGCAGGCACTTAAAATGGAAAGGGAGTCTATTTCTCCTTAACTGTCTCTGGCTGCACAAAATTCGGAGAAGCGATTGAAGGTAAATTGCTTGGTTTTCAATTTTAAGCTGCACTCATCCAAGCTCTATCAGTCTTCCCAGATCGTGGCGGAAAATAATAAGCGCCTGATGCGGGGTTGCCCGGGTGCCCAATATCATGGTGGAATCGCATCCCCATTTCATTACGGAAAGACGGAGTGCACTTCCTGCAAGTTTATTGATAGGATAAATTGCCCCTCACTTCCCTTTGGGTGAATTTCCTGCCTGGAGGCTGTGGGCAGGGGCTGGCCCGTGCTGGCGGAGGCAGGGCAGTGTCTGTTTGGTCATACATGCTGGGTCCCCAGGGTGACCCTAGCTTGCCCTGGAGGAGAGAGCGCTAAACAGGTCACTGTGGCCGGGGCAGCAACCATCTCCTGACTTGGAGCTGGGGGACAGCCGCGCTGCACAAGCCTTCAGAGTCCAAGGCCTTGGGTCCACCTGGCCTGGGTTTGAACCTTGGCTCTGCACCCTGGCTTCAGATCCCTCTCTCTCTCAGTGTTCTCCACTGTAAAATGGAGAGTGGCTAATGTCACTTTGGGAGACGGACCCGGCAACCCACTCCCAAAAATCCATCCGCCATCAAAAACCCTATGAACAGCAGAGAAGCACTGACAATAGTGTTTCGCCTGTTGTACACAGCACCGCTATGAGTCGGATACTGACTCTATGGCACCTAACAACAACAGCAATGTCGCTTGGCCTGCAGGCCTCCTGGCTGTTGAGGGCAGCTGAGCTGAGGGCTTTAGCTGCAGAGTGGCCTCTTACCAAAGCTGGTAGGGGCTATGCCAGCTGCCGGTGCTGGGGGGGGGTGGCAGCCAGGACCAGGTGGGTGCTACCAGCACAGGAGCTTGTCCTGGGGGGCAGGGTTCTTCCTGGCTGAGAAGATGAGGGGCAGAGCCCCCCATGGGCAGGGGCTGTGCCCCGGGAGTTTTCCCAATAGCCCCAGGGCCAAGGTGGCATCCCTGCCCCACACAACCCTGCCAAGCAGAGGCCACCGGAAGCATCCGAAGGAAGGAATGAACACCAGAGACAGGAGCCAGCGGGGTGTCAGGGACCTGCTCCCCTAGAAGCCAGTGCTGTCTGGGCCCAGGGAGGCAGCTCGGGGAGGGAGCTGGCGGTTTATGTCCATTCCCGGGAAAACTATCGCTCATCCCTGATGCGGACCTCCCAGCTCTGTTTCCCCTGGGCGCTGCTTCCCTTTGGGGTCCTTCCCTGGAGAAGGGGTGCCCCCACCCCTGCCAGCTGAGAGCAGGACACAGCAGACGCCTGACCAGGGCAGCAGCAGGACAAGGGTCCCGCAGAAGACGAGTGCATGGGGAGCGCAGGTGATTCGACCTGCCTGCGGTTCGGATCCCTCAACGCCTAACGTGAAGATAAATGGATCTGAAGGGAGCCCTCGCTCTCAGCCACGTAAACATGGCGCGGCCGCCGAGTAAGGAACATTAGGGCTGACACGGGAAGCTGTGAGATATTACTCACCCCGATAAGTTTAATGTATAATTTAGAAACATATCATCAAAATGGGAGAAAAGGGAAGAACCTCTTAAATAACTCGGAAAGATACTCAGCTCCGAGAGCGCAGCCGTGAAGGTTGAGGGTGTGTGGTGAACCCTAGGCACGTGCCCACCCCGCACTTGGAGTAATTGGATTTTGGCAGATCTGGGAGTACTCTCTCCAAAGCTGGGGTGGGGCGCCCAGCCAGCAGAGCCCAGCCGGGTGGGTGATGAGCTCAGCCTGGTGGGTGACGAGCTCAGCCAGGTGGGTGATGAGCTTAGCCTAGTGGGCTTAGAATTCTCTCCAGCAAACAGCGGGTGCGGCCCCGGTCCCTTAGCGTCCTCTGAGCTGCCTCCCCTTGCCAGAGAGGCCTCTTCCACCTCGCCCGGCTTGGGGTGCGGTGGGGGACTGGGTGCGTAGACAGAGTGGCTGGGGATGGAAACAGACCTTTCTGCCTCTCTCCTCCTGGGGAGCCAGTGGCGGGTGCAGGTGGCATATAAGGTGGGCTGCCTGGGGGAGTCAAGGACATCATAGAACCCTGCCCTCACCTATCTGGGCCACTTTAGGTCAACCAGCCCCTCTGGGGTACTGAAACCTCCTGCCTACCAAGAGGGGAGGGATGCCCAATGCAGGCTGCTGCTGGCCCCTCTGCCCCACCAGTGGATGGGTGACTCAGTTCCAATGGGCCAGGGGACCATGCGCAGCCTGAGCTTGCATTGTTGTCTCTGTTGCCTGGGGCTGGGCATGGTTCCTTCGTTACCCCGCCACCCAATGGCGTGAGGGTTGAGGGGGACCCCGAGGAGAAGCTGGGCTGCCCTGAGGGCGTCCCTGCCTTGACCAAGTGTTCAGGGGTGGGAGGGAAGCCGTGGGGCTCCTGGGCAGGTGCCACTGGCATGCTCTGGCCTTGGAACAGGAGCCCCAGGCCTGGCTCCTGCCAGACCCAAGGTCTGGGCTGCCAGTGGGTCTCAGTGGTCAGTGGTTTGAAAGCTCCCAGGCCATTTAATGTGGCTCCAGGGCTTGGCGCCGCAGTAGAGGCTGCAGTGCGTGGGTGTGGGCTCGCGCCTGCGTGGCCTTTGTTTCAGGCCACTGCAGAATGCAGATAAGGGCGAGGAGTCAGACTCTTGAATCAAGCGTGTTCGTCAATTTCCGGGGCTTTATCTGCAGGGCCAGTGGCCCTCTTGCCTGCTTAAACCTAGCTGCCCACCCCTGCAGCTCTCCGGGAGAGGCGCCTACGGGAGGCGCTGTCCAGCACCCCGTGGAAGGGGATCTCCCTTCCCCACGCCTGCAAACACCTCTGGCCCCACGCTGCTCCCTCTCCCTGGGAACCAAGTCTCCGTGAGAATCGCCCTGCCTGCCAGGTCTTGTCCAAACATCGGCAGGATGTCCGGTGTGAGCCGTAGCCTTGCTGTGGGCACTGGGGACCTGGACCTGGGGTGCACGGGACACAGACCCAGAAGGAGGCTCGGCCCCACCCTCCCCACTGCAGGAGCCCAGCTGGGGAAATAGACATTTAAGGAGCACACAAGGGTCAGTACTCTTCCTCGGGGAGGAGGAGAGGCTGAGAGGCAGGGCGGAGGCCGTCCAGGTGGGGCCGACTTGAGCAAAGGGCCTGAGGCAGGGAGCTGGGGAAATGAGGGACCCATGGGCGGGAGTGGGGCCTCCAGTCTTGGCAGAGGTCCTGCATCGCCCACTTCCTTTGCTCCCCTGCTCAAGCCCCCAATCCCAGACATGGGAACTGGGCACCCTGAGTTCTGGCTGTCTCCCCTTTGTCCCTTGAGGCCACCTGGTCTTTCCTCCTATATACCATTGTGCTCTCCATAGCCAGTATGCACCCAAATTCATACCACTCCCTGGCTCCCCTCTCACTCACAGCAAATCCCAAGTCCTCCCAGGCCCACAGACTGTGCCCACCTGTCCCTCGGCACCTCCTGTCCCCTTGGCATCCGCTGGAGGCAGGCTGCCCTCCCGGCCATTGCCCAGACACTCCACACACACTCCACCTCGGGGCCTTTGCACATGCTCTTCCTTTGGTCAGGATGCCTTTTCCCTAGGTATCTTCACGGCCTGTTTCTTCACGTCACTCAGCATTCTGCTTGGATGTCCCCTCTGCAGCGAGGCCCCTTTGTGGCCACTCTGTCTAAAACCCCCATTACTCATTCCTTGCCTCTGCTTTGTTATCCTCACGGCATTTATCACGAGTTGAAATTATATTACAGGCCCACAATCCAATTCCAAAATCCATAAAGCTCTGAAAACCAAAAGCTTGTTCATAACTCATTTGGTGGCAAAACGTGACCTGAACGGATGTGAGGCTATTTATAGCTGTGGTTCGTCCCCCTTTGTATGAATATTCATACAGTTTGCTGCAGAAATATGAATGCCTTTGATGATGGGGTGCTACTCCATGTCCCGCGGGGGACGTTACATAATATATGGTCTGCGCACCGTATTAAGTCTCGAAAATGCAAAGTTGGAATGCTCCAGCCAGGTTTCCAAACCTTGGCACTCTTGGCACCACAGGCCAGATGGCTCTTTGCTGAGGGGGACTGTCCCTGTGTTGCAGGACATGTGCAGCCTCCCCTGCCTCCACCTGCTACGTGCCAGCAGCAACCCCTCAGCTGTGACAGCCAGTAATGTCTCCAGACATTGTCAACTGGCTGGTAGCGGAGGACCCCTGGCTGGAACGCACCTGGCCTCGGGCTTTCAGATGAGGGACTGTGGACTTCTCTCTGTGATTTGTTTGCTCACACAGATGAAACTGTCCTGGCCGTGTCCCCTGCACCTGGTGGTGTCCATCATAGCCCCAGCTCTCAGTGGTGACAAGGACTGTCTCCTTTCACCAAAGCATGAGTCGTGCTCGCTGGAGTCCCCTGCCTGACTCTACTCCCTGCCTCCGCCCCCAGGCTTCCCTCTGGGTCCTCACTGAGGCTCGTTTGAACAAGGGTCTGGCCAAGCCAGTGCGGAGACCCCTCCCTTGGGATCTGACCACCCTTGAGCTCTCACCACGCCAGCCTGCTCCATGGGGCCAGACCCCTGCCTCGCTCGTCCTTGGTCCCCTCCCATCCACAGTCCCCCATCCTGCCTATTCTTGTAAATCTGGAATCAGAGTTGAGCCCAATCCCCCTCCCTCCATGCAAGACCCCACTGCCATGCCGTCTGTGCCTGTCGCCACTCCCTCCCTGCCCTTTGGGTAAAGTCGGTCTCATCACATTTTCCTAATGTGGTGACCATGGCTGTCCTTCACAGTATTTCACTGTTGGGTTAGGGATTCAGCTCAATTGGTAGAGTGTTTGCTGAGCATGCACTGAGGCCCTGGGTCCATCCCCTGGTACACACACACACACACACACACACACACACACACACACACACACACCCCCCTAAAAAACAAAATAACACAAAACCCCAAACAGCAGCAACAAACGTGGTTCCTCCAGCGGGTCCCCTCCTGAAGGGTTCATCAGAATGTCCCCAGCCTTCCCCCACCCTGCGATGTGCTGTGCACCCTGGTCCCCATCCTGGATCGTTTCTGGGGATGTGACGTCACCACTGAAGGTTTGAGGCCCCTGTGGCCCCCTGCCTGGCTTCCTTCAGTAGGACCTCTTGGCTGGGCTCTCACCCCCGGTGTGGAGTAGAACTTCTCTCTATCTTTCTGGGCACCTGGCACAGGCCTGGGCACATGCTGGGGGCCTGCTGGCTTGGGGCTGGTTGGGAAGGGACAGAGCCTCCGAGTGACCCTCCGGGTGTGCTCACGGGCAGGCTGAGGGGGCATCAGGGGTGGAGGTCCAGGATCAGCTTCTGTCCTGGTAGGAAGTGCTCAGAGATTATGCCAGGGGGAACGGTCACGGGACCCCTACTCCATGTTCCTGTCCAGTGAGAGTTCAGCATCTGCTTGCTTACTTCAGGTGGCGGGGAGCTCACTGCCTCCCGGGCAGCCCAGTGCACCAGAGGCCAGCAGAACAATAAAAACCCTTATTTCACTAAGCCCCACCTGCTGGCTCCAGTCTGCTCTCCAGAGCTCAGAGCACAGCCTTAAACCCTCAAACTACCCTGCTTCCTGTGTTCTTGGGCCCCTTGTTTCCCACCCACACAGGGAAGCCCGTGCTCTGGCGTCTGTCAGTATAGTCCTTGTTTTGGTCTACGCATCTCTTCCACCCTCCAAAGGTGACTGCCTTTGGCCCGGGGCTTCTGTTTTGCTCCTGGACCCTCCCACATATTCCTGCCCTATGTGGACTTGGGGGCTGGGATTTAGCTCAGTGGGTAGAGCGCTACTCTGCAGTCTCTGAGGTCCGGAGTTCGATTCCCAGCACTGCAAAATGGGAGAAGGACGTGGCAACCCACTCCCAAGGCAATCCCAAAACAATCAGCCATTGAAAACCCTATGAGGGTCGCTATGAGTTGGACTCAACAGCACCCAACAACAACAACATGTGGACTTGAGTCACCGCTTCCCTAGGGCCATGGGAGGTCAGGGTGGGGAGTCGCTGGGAAGGCCACCCAGTGTGAGCGCTCCAGCCCATGCTGACCACCCTTGGACCCGAGGGTGCAGGGCAGGGGCTGGTGGAGGTCAGGCGGTGAGGCCTTTGGGAGTAGGGCTGGGAGGGACATGGGGAACCAGAAGGCCAGTTACAGCAAAGCACTGCCGGAAGGACAGATGGACTGAGACTGACCGAATGCTCAGGACATGGCTCCACCTTCCTCCCAGCTGCTGCCTCCTGCCCTCATTCATGGGGGCTCCGGTTCCGGCATAAAGGGGACCCTGCTTCCCCCAGAGGCTCATTCGCGGTGCAGACTCCATCTTTGGGGCCCTGCCTCTCCTGTCCCTGGTCTACTGGTGATGTAAAAGTCACAGAAGCAACAATGGGGTCCTCTAGGAGTGAGCGCCTGCAGCTGTAGCCCTGTGGCATCCGATCCCGTCAGATCTCGGAAGCTAAGCAGGGTTGGGCCTGGTTATTACCTGGATGGGAGACCACCTCGGAACACCAGAAGCTGTAGGCTTGGGAGAAGGACCTGGCAACCCCCTCCCAGAAATCAATCTGCCATTGAAAACCCTATGAACAGCAGAGAAGCACTGACAATAGTGTTTCCCCTGTTGTACAGAGGGTCGCTATGAGTTGGATACCGACTCAACGGCACCTAACAACAACAACAACAACAGGAGTAAGCACCCCAAAAGTGCCCAGTGAGGCTGGGCGGAGCCTGCCCGCTCAGACACTCGTCCAACCTCTGCACCCGGCTGTGGCTTTGTTTTACCCTACAACCACCCCATGAGAAACAGGGGATGCCCTTCTGCCCACCTGGGACAGAACTGAGGAAACTGAGGCAGGGCTTACGAAAGGCTTCACATCCCCAGGATAGAGTGGGAACAGAGCTGCACAAACCCAGAAGCAGTGCCCTGCGCATCCAGGAGCCCCCGGTGAGGCTTAGGCACCCACTGTCGGAGTCCCGAGGCCTGGGCCGGGGAACACCAATCCAGAGGCCCCAGTAGGATCTGGTGGCCCTGAGGCTTGTCCCCACCACAGGGCCCACCCAAGCCCGTCACATGTGACAGACTTCGCCTTGGCCTGGCAGAGCAGGTGGCCCTGGCGGCGGCTCTCCCAGGGGCGGCCCTGTCGGCCTCGCCTCCTGGTTTCTGGCCTGCAGCCCAGCCTTTGTTTCTATGCTTTCTCCAAATTAAAAACCCATTGTTGCCCCTTCCTAGGTGAAAAGAGTTAATTTTCAATTCGAGTGCGTGGGAGGGAGTCCCGGGGGAAGAGAGTAATGAAGCCGCTAGCGCCCGTTGCACAACAAATAGATAAATCAATGTTTCAATTTTCTCCATGTGCGAGAACGGCCCCCGTTGCTTAGCAATTCCAGGAACATTACCACGGGCCCCTGCCGTGGTGGCCGTCACTGCGCCAAAGTTGCTGGGGTCTGAGCCATCCTGGAGTGACAACCGCATGGACTCTCTCAGGGGCACTGTGCCTACAGCTGAGGCAGAGGCTGCTTCCGGGTGGGGGGGTTCCCTGAAACCGCCCTCTGGGGACAGAGGGCAGGGCCCCCTGGGCAGGCCGGTGGCCAGAGCCAGAGTCCCATGGGCACCAACAGTGGGGTAGCGCTGGTTCTTACCACCCAAGTGAGGCTGCTTTGACCCTCTGGACTATCAGGGTGCCCTGGAGAGAGAGGGTGCCTGCCTTCCGTGGGCACAGAGACCAGCCCAGCTGGGGCACTGCCAGGCTGCTTCCTGCAGGCTACCGCACCAGAAACTGCCACCCTCTGGCCCCACTTTTCTGCTCCCGCACTCATCATGGCCCCCCGCGCCGCCCAGCCCCAAGTCATTAACAGCTGCGCGCTGTGTGGCGGCACTCTATCAAAAGCGGCACTTCGACTCACTTTCTTAGCAACCTGTGGGGGTGGCTTCCATGACTACCCCATATACAGATGAAACATGGGAGAGGACCTGGCAGCCCACTCCCGAAACAATCAGCCACTGAAAACCCCATGAATAGCCCAGAAGCACTGCCTCAGTGCCGGGCATGGTAGTGTCAGGGAGTGTGTTATTGTGTAAGTACACACGGTCTCTGTGAGTTGGACCTGACTCAATGGCACCTAACAACAGCAAATGAAGCCGCAGGGAGGTTACGTGGCTTTCCCAAGGTCACGTGATCACGATATGTGTTCCCCAGTGAACTGTGGTGAGCTCTCTGTGCGGGGGGGCACTCGATGGGCGCCGGGTTGGGGAGGTCTTGGCTGGGAGAGGAGTACCCAGACCTTTCAGGGGCCAGGGGCCAGATCCCAGGTGCGCTAGGCAGCAGCCTGGTGTAGGGAGATGGAGCACGTCAGGGTTTCGGGTGGTTGGTGAGGGTCTACCCTCAGGCCCAGGTGCCTAGGGCCCGAACTTGCGTGGGTCAGTGAGCGGGATCTGCAGGCCCTGGCATGGCTGGTGCAGCCTGTGGCAGGAGGTCTGGAGGAAGCTGCTGGGGGCGTGTCTCCTGCCGCCAAGCCTGGCATTTGTGACTGTGTGCTGACACCTTCTGGAGGCCCTTGGGGGTGAAGAACAGGCCCCAGCGAGGGGCTGGAAGCAGGCTCAAGAGACAGGCCCGAATCCCTCTGCCTGGCATTGGAGGCCCCTCTACGGCCTGGGCACTCCACCTTCTACTTCAAGGGAGTCCCCAAGCCCCTCCGGTCTCATTCCCATCTCTGGTCCCACTGTCTCCCCCAGGACCTTCCGAGGCCCAGCCGGAGCTCCTGTGGTTCACCAGGCTACTTTGCACACAGCCGCCCTGTCTGACGGCCACTCGTTAGGGGTGCCCTGTGGGCCACTTGGCCCAAGGGGAAAGGACCAGGTGAGTTTGAGGTCCCGATGGTGTCTGTCACACCCATGGTGGGGCACCGCTGCCGTGTGACCTGGTCATGGCTCCCTATACCTGCAGCATCAGCGCCCACTATCCCCTGCCTGTCTTCCTGCTCCTCACACCTGCCACATTGGAGCCCCGTCCTCCTCCGGTGCCCCCACATTCACAGTGCTCCTTTCTGGAAGGGTCTTCCCTCTCTCCATGGCTGCTCCAGCCCAAATGTTGACCCCTGCTCCCAGCAGCTCCCCAGCCCAGCAGGGGGCACCCTCCTTCTCCTGGTCTGAACACACAGACTTCAGCTGGACGCCTCTCCTGTTGCCTCAGTGCCCCCATCAACTTCTCTCTCAGATCATGACCCCTGAGGCGGGGACAGTCCCTTGTGGCCTAGGACACTGCAGCTCCCAGCCTGGGCCTGGCTCAGAGCAGAGGGCAGGAGTCAGCACTGGAGCTGACCAGACAAGGGCTGGGCGTGGCTCAACAGGAATGGAGCCCCTCCCCCACCACAAATGTCACTCAGGAGCTACCACCTAGACCTCAAGAATGGCACCAGTGACAAAGAAGGCCCTGTCTTCCCAGAGTCTTTTTTTTTTCAGTACTGGGGGTTGAACCCAGGGCCTCGTGTCTGCATGCTTTGCAAGTGCTGGACCACTGAGCTGCGCCCCCAGCCCATTTTTATTTTTTACTCTTTGAGAGGGTCTTGCTAAGTTACGCAGCCTGCCTCTGGTCTTGAACTTGCCATCCTCCTGCCTCTGGCTCCTGAGCTGCTGCGATTACAGGCGTGCGCCACCACACCAGGCTTTCCAGAGTTCTTAAGTGCCCGGAAACTTAAGAGAGTGGACTTTGGCATGGGACCAGCTGGAATGGAGATCTTGGCTTTACCACCTCTGGGTGCTGAGGCTTTGGGGAATTCTGGAACTTTCGGACCCCTTTTGCCTTGTCTGCACAATGGCAAATAATAACAGCACCTCCTCCCTGGCTGTCATGAGGTCCCCCGAGACCACGATGCTGCTTGGCCTTCCTCGATGGTGACTGTGGCTGCTGTGCCACCTCTAGTCAGCCACGCCATGGGTCTGGGTATCCAAGGGGTGTGCCAACAGCCTGGCCCCCATGTGGCGTGTTGTTGTTGTTAGGTACTGTCGAGTCGGTATCCGACTCATAGTGACCCCCTGTATACAACAAGTGAAACACTACTGTCAGTGCTTCTCTGCTGTTCATAGGGTTTTCAATGGCAGATTGATTTTTGGGAGGGGGTTGCCAGGTCCTTCTCCCAGCCTACAGCTTCTGGTGTTCCAAGGTGGTCTCCCATCCAGGTACTAACCAGGCCTGACCCTGCTTAGCTTCCGAGATCTGATGGGATCGGATGCCACAGGGCTACAGCTGCAGGCCATGCGGCATGGGAGGGCTGAAAGGTGCCCCAGGTGCCCCAGAGAGCACCCCATCTCCTCAGGGCAAGTTCCCTTCAATTCTCACCTCAACCACCACCCCAGCCGGTGCCCGTGTCTCAGTCTGGCCTCTTGATGGCGAGGACAGCCCTGTCTGCCTGGCGCCCCTTGCCTGTGTGCTCACAGGGGCCGGCTGGGCTCCTGTGAGCCCGCGTGGTGCTGGGGGACCCCGTGGGGACGCTCAAGGTTTTCGCCCATTTCCCTGGGGTGTGGTTGTCTATGGGGACGGGAGCAGCTTGGGGGCTGAGGGCAGGTGAGCTGGCATCAGCAGCACCGTGAGACCCAGCTTTGATGTCTGAGCCCAGCGTGGGGGACAAGAAACCTTCCTGAGGTAGGTGATCCTGAGAGTGGGGGCCTGTGGCGGCCTCGTGGCTCAGTTCTTGCTGTTCTTGAACGCCTGGGGGACCTGGGGCCTCCGTTTTCTCATTATGTGGTGGGGACTTCAAGGAGTTGTTGATGCACATGGCTCAGGAGCAGGAGGACATCTGGTGTGACCACCTGGACTCCTTCCCTGAATGTCCCTGAACTATCTCAAGAGGTACCACTGGGCAAGCACAGGCCC
>VMDO01028597.1:0-23711 GCA_007922755.1 Pedetes capensis
AGAAGGATGTGGCAACCCACTCCTGAGGCAATCCAGAAACAGTCAGCCATTGAAGACCCTATGAGGGTCGCTGTGAGTCGGAGACAACTCGACAGCACCTAACAACAAGTGACACCCTAGCCATTATCAGGTCTTACTGCAGTGCATTTTACTCACGTGTCTGTGTTGACAAGAGTCTAAACAAAGCTACTTCCCTGCCAGTTATATAAAAGTATAGCACGTACAGTGACTTGTACAGCACGTAACCCTTGATAATGGCAACAGATGACTAGGTTACAGGATTATGCGTTTACTCTACTTGTCCCAGGGCTGGGATTTAGCTCAGTTGGTAGAGCGCCACTCTGCAGTCTCTGAGGTCCTGAGTTCGATTCCCAGCACCACAAAAACGGGAGAAGGATCTGGCAACCCCCTCCTGAGGCAATCCCCAAACAATCAGCCATTGAAAACCCTATAAGGGTTGCTATGAGTCGGACACAACTCAACGGCACCTAACAACAACTACTGCTTGTCCCAGTCATGTTAGAGTGCACTCTTTCTGCTTATAACAAAACCGTTTACTATGGACAGTGTGACATGTTACGCCAGCAGCAGCCTCCTGTGCCTGCTTACCGCGTGTCTCGATTGCATCAAGTGAATGACACAGATCACGCAGGCGTACATAGGCTCACTCTGTCCTGTTCACACGATAACGAAAGCAACAACCCCTTTCTCAGAATGCGTCTCTGTCACTAAGTGATGCGTGATTGTATTGTGTTAAAGTATCAGTAACCACAGTCCCTTACATCTCTGCTGTGTTCTGATGGGGTAGAAAGTGCTTTCCTAACTACACGACCTCATTTCGATCTGATCTGAGCAAATGATCTTTTTTAACACCCTGGTGCATGGGCTCGCTGCGGTAGAATTTCCCTCGCCTGCCTTTGAACCTAGGCCAAGTGCACGTCAAAACAGGTGGCATGCAGAGCTAAAAGGACAGGGATTGGGGTCAGACAGACCTGGTGCTAGCCCTACCCCTCACCTCCACTTCACCGTGTGACCCCAAACAGGCCACTCCATCCTTCTGCGCCCCGTCCTGCTTGCCCATAAAATACAGTATGTCTACACATCTCCTGGGCCTATTGAGAGGATTAAGTAATAAAAGCCAACTTTTATTTAGTGTTTACTATGCTCCAGGCACTATTCTAAGTGTTTTACGGGCATTACCTTATTTCATCATCACAACAGATCTATGTGACAGTTACTATCAGTACCTTCACTGCACACGTAAGGAAACTAGGACACGGATGCATAAATATTTCCAGGTCGCACTATTTAGTAAGTAGTGAGCCCAGAGCGCAAAGTCAGACAGGCAAACTCCAGGGCCACGTGCTTAAGCCCCACCCAATGCCCCTTCCGGAGTAAATGAGGTAATGCGCATGCAAGAGCTATGTAAACTGTAACACACCATATAAATGTCACTCGTTATTACTTCTCTCCTCCTGCCCTGGCTATTAAAGCTGTGAAAGACTCGGCGAATCTACCGTTCAGATATTTTCTCACAGCTTGAGCCTGGCCCCTGACTCACACTTTCAGCCTCCCTTTGACTCCGAGGTCTTGAGATGGACCTCCAGATCCGTCTGGTCCTTTTGTTCCTGGAGTACTGGCAGAGTCGGGTTCTTGGGTCTTGCATATGACGGAGGAGCTCATAAAGCAATGGTAGGAAGAGAGGAGAGGCACCCGCTAGGAGGTCCCGCTGGAGGAGTTAGTTGTTCTTGCACATGCGCGTTCATTCACTGGACAAGGCTAATGAGCTGGGGCCATACTAGACAGGAGGAATCTTCTGGAGACTGGAAGTCTCTGCCCTCATGAAGATCCCAATATGGTAAGGAAGTCAGACAAAATCAGCTCCACTGACACCTGGGGAAGGGACGTGGCAGCTCAGGTAATAGAAGCATAACCTTAGAACCTGCCTGCTAGGGCGGTTGTGAGATACATGGGACAGGACTCATGTTAGCTATCACCACAAAAATTTCTCTGGCCTCACTCCTTCTGACCCAGAGCTCAGCACTCGATGCCCTGCCACTTATATATTGCATCTCCCTAAGATATTCTTGGGGAGAAGGACCTGGCAACCCACTCCCAAAAATCAATCCGCCACTGAAAACCCTAGGAACAGCAGAGAAGCACTGGCAATAGTATTTCGCCTATTGTACATAGGGTCGCTATGAGTCGGATACAGACTCGACGGCACCTAACAACAACAACAAGATATTCTTGGGGCTGGGGTTTAGCTCAGTTGGTAGAGTGCTGCGCTGCAGTCTCTGAGGCCCCGAGTTCAATTCCCAGCACCACAAAAATGGGAGAAGGATGTGGCAATCCACTCCCAAGGCAATCCTAAAACAATCAGCCATTGAAAACCCTAAGGGTCACTATGAGTCAGATGCAACTTGATGGCACCTAACAGTTAACAAGACATTCTTTGTTGCTCTTGGTTTCTACATTATTTTGCATATTAAAACACATACTCATTAGCAAAAATCCAGAAAAAAATGAAATAGAAAAGATTATTTAAGCCAAGTATGGTGGTTTATTTAAGCCAGCGGCTATAATCCCAGTGACCAGGGAGATGGAGGCAGGAGGATGGTGAGTTCGAGACCAGAGGCAGCCTCTGCAAATTTAGCAACATCCTATCTCAAGATAAAAAATTTTTAAAGGGGGTTGGGGGTGCAGCTCAGTGGTAGAGCATTTGCAAAGCACACATGAAGTCCTGGGTTCAGCCCCTTAGTACTAAAAGAAACAGGTTACTTAAAAAAAGAAAAAAGCAGAATAGAAACAGAAATCTCAGTAGTGGTTGTCAAGGGCCAGTGGAAAGAGAGAGTGAAGAGATTGTTTTATGGGTATAGGGTTTCCATTTGGGAGGACGAAAATTCTAGAATTAGATAGTGGTGAGAGTTATACAGCATTGAAAATGTACTTAATGCCACAAAATTGTACACTTTAAAACAGTGGAAATGGTAGTGTATACCATTATTAATGCTGTGTATATTTTACTGCAATAAAAGAACATGCAAGGCCAGGCACAGTGGCGCATGCCTATAATCCCAGCAGCTCGGGAGGCAGAGGCAGGAGGATTGCAAATTCGAGAGCACAGGCAGTCTGTATAACTTAGTGAGACCCTGTCTCAAAAAGTAAAAAAAAAATGGGCTGGGGGTGCAGCTCAGTGGCCCAGCACTTGCAAAGCATGCTGGCGCAAGGCCCTGGGTTCAACCCCCAGTACCACCAAAAACAAACAAACAAACAAACAAACAAACATGCAAGAGACCATGACCTCAGCCCAAGCAGTGAGTTTCTCTCCACCTTGTTTTCAATACATATTTTAAAGCAGGTAAGGTCATAACTCCAAGTCCAATTTGGAATCCTCCTTTTTAAATTTAACATGACATAAGCATTTTTAGAGGGGGTTTTTATTTGTTTTTTGTTGTTGTTCTTGTTCTTCGGTTTTTGTTTTGTTGTGGTTGTTGTTGTTGTTGTTGTTGTTGTTGTTGTTGTTTTGAGGTAAACTCTCCTCTTGTAGCCCAGGCTGGCCTGGAACTCAAGATCCTCCTGCTCCAGCCTCTTGATTATTGGCATTATTGGTACGCACCACATGCCGGGCTTTGCCGTAATCCTTTTTCCCATGCACTGTTGGACATTTCAAGGGTCCTTTTCTTCAAAGAACTATTCACTGATTTTAATAAATTCATCAAAATGAAAAGCAAGCCACAGGCTAAGAGAAAATGTTCACAATACATATATCTGACAAAAGACTTCTATCCAAAATATATAAAGAACTCTTACAAATCAATAGGAAAAAGAGACCACCCATCTTTTTAAATGTGCCATAAGTTTGAAAAGAACTAAGAAGACATCTGAATAGACAATAAGCCTGAGAAGTATGGCCAACATCATCGTTCACCTGGGGCATGCTATGAGATGCTACGGTAATACCACACGTTAGCAAGGAGAGTGGAGCACTGAAATGCTCATAGGTGGCATGGCAGGAGTGTAAAATTGTACAAACCACCATGGAAATCAGCCTGACAGTTTATTACAAATACACACCTAAACCATGTCTTCATGATTCCACTGCTAAGTATTTACTAAGAGAAATGAAAACCAAAGACCACACATACACACACACACACACACACAAAAAAAAAAAAAAAAAAACTGATTTAGACAAAGCTAAACTATGATCGGGCTGGGATTTAGCTCAGTTGGTAGAGCGCTGCTCTGCAGTCTCTGTGGTCCCAAGTTTGATTCCCAGCACTGCAAAAACGGGAGAAGGACGTGGCAACCCACTCCCAAGGCAATCTCAAAACAATCTGCCTTTGAAAACCCTATGAGGGTCGCCATGAGTCGGACACGACTCGACAGCACCTAACAACAACAACAAACTATGATCATAGAAATCAGGTCAATGTCTCAGGGTATTTGTGTATATGGAGGCTATCTGGAATGGTGGAAACATTCAGTATCTTGATTTGGATGGTGGATATACAGATATATATATCTGTCAAAATTTATCCAGCAGTATGCTTCAAATTTTTTTATTTTATTGCATACAAACTACATAGCAATAACAGTGATTAAAACCAATAGAGTTATATATCAACTCCATCACCCAAAAATTTCACTCCTAGATATTTGCTCAAGAAAAAAATCACATCCCAACAAATGTCGTGATAAAAATATTCTTTGAAACTTTCTTCTTAAGAGCCAACATCTAGAAAGGGTCTAAAGACTTTACCTAAAACAGGATATTGTTAATCTGATTTGTTGTTGTTATTTGGGTTTTATGGGTTGTTTTAGGTTTTTGTTTGTTTGCTGCACTGGGGGATGAACCCAGGGCCTTGCACATGCTAGGCACGGGCTCCATCACTGAGCCACACCTCCAGCCCCTTTTCTGCTTTTCATTTTGAGACAGAGTCTCACTAAGGGACCCAAGCTGCCCTTGGCCTCAAATTCATAATCCTGCTGCCTCAGCTTCCTGAATAGCTGGGATTACAGGCAAGCATCACGGCACCTGACTGTTAATTTGGATTTCAAATGTACGTTGCTTACAAGAGACATACAGATAAAAAGACCCAGAAAGATTGAAAGTAAATGAATGAGGAACTATATCTACAAAAACACTAAAAAATGAATAGAAATAGGTGACAATTTTTAAAAGCAGATTAAATTGACGTTGTTGTTGTTGTTGTTAGGTGCCGTTGAGTCGGTATCCGACTCATAGCGACCCTCTGTACAACAGGGGAAACACTATTGTCAGTGCTTCTCTGCTGTTCATAGGGTTTTCAATGGCAGATTGATTTTTGGGAGGGGGTTGCCAGGTCCTTCTCCCAAGCCTACAACTTCTGGTGTTCCCAGGTGGTCTCCCATCCAGGTACTAACCAGACCCAACCCTGCTTAGCTTCCGAGATCTGATGGGATCGGATGCCACAGGGCTACCGCTGCAGGCAAGTTGACAGTAACACAAGTACTAATAGATATAAGGAATAACAAGTCATGATTATATAGGATTCAATTTAAGACTATGTAAGGATCCTAAATTAAAATGAGCTTAGTCATGGAGCCTCAACCACCATAAGAACTAACTGGACAAATAACTAGTTCCATAATTGTAGTGGAACGTTTTGAAACATGTCCCCCGTAACTGATAACACAATGCAAAAAGCAGCAAAGATATAAAGATGTAAATGGCACAAATAATAGACCTGATCAAACTCAAACCTACTCAGCCCCTTGATTTATGGCAAAGGCCCCACTCCCGAGCAGTGAGGAAAGACCTGCCTCACTGCTAAGAGATGCTCAATAGACTGGGCGACCTCCCAGAAAGTAAACACATGGGCTCTTACCTCATCGCACTCAAAATCGAATTTCAGGTGGAAGATGGATCTAAAAATGAAAGGGGAAACAATAAATTAAAGCTCCAGGAATAAAGCCCGGGAGTCTGCTTCTGGCCATGGAGAGATGAAGATTTCTTAACATGCAAAGATGACTAAACATAAACGAAGATTAATAAATTAGACTATTTAAAAATTAAGAATGGCTATTTATCCAAGTTGAGCTGGAATTTAGCTCAGTTGGTAGAGCCCTGCTCTGCAGTCTCTGAGGTCCTGAGTTCGATTTCCAGCACCGCCAAGTGGGAGAAGGACGTGGCATCCCACTCCCAAGGCAATCTCAAAACAGTCAGCCATTGAAAACCCTATGAGGGTCGCTATGAGTCGGACTCGACTTGACAGCACCTAACAACAACATTTGGGCTGGGATTTAGCTCAATGGGTAGAGCGCTGTGCTGCAGTCTCTGAGGTCCTGAGTTCAATTCCCAGCACCGCAAAAATGGGAGAAGGGCCTGGCAATCCACTCCCAAGGCAATCCCGAAGCACTCAGCCATTGAAAACCCTATGAGGGTCGCTATGAGTCAGATACCGACTCGACGGCACCTAACAACAACAACAACAACAACAACAACAACAACATTTACCCAAAGACACCACTAAGCGTGTAAAAAGACAAGCACAGTGGGAGAAGATGTTTGTGATACATGTATCTTACAAAGAACTTGCACAGTAAACATGTAAGGGACTCCTACAAATCAATTAGAAAAAACAAACATACTCCCAAAATGGGCAAAATCCTGAACACCCACCTCCTAAAAGGCATAACCAACTATTCATGAAAGGCTAATTAAAGCTACCTACAACGAGCATGCCTGCAGTCGTACAACTGCAGTAACCAATCCCGTCAGATCTCAGAAGCTAAGCAGGGTCGGGCCTGGTTAGTCCTTGGATGAGAGACCGCCTGCGATCACCAGGTGCTGTAGGCTTGGGAGAAGGACCCGGCAACCCACTCCCAAAAAATAATCCACCATTGAAAACCCTATGAAGAGCAGAGAAGCACTGACAGTAGTGTTTCGCCTGTTGTACTAGTCACTACGAGTCGCACACTGACTTGACAGCACCTAACAACAACAATGAGCATGTCAAAACCAGCAACACCTTTTGCAAGGATGCAGAGCTACTGGAAATCTCATCTACTGCTGTGGGAGTGTAACTTGGTACAGTTGCTTTGGAAAACTGGTAGCAGTAACTACTAAAGCTGAATATCCATGCTTTATGACCCAAGAATTTCACTCCAAACATATCTTTCCCACAATGCATATACAGTAAGTTAGTCCTCTGCAAACATTGGTTCTACCACTGTGAATCCAACCAACTGTGAATGGAAAATATTAAGAAAAAAAAGTAAACACTTTTTCTTGTCATTATTCCTTAAAGAATATAGTGTAACAACTATTACATAGCATTTACATTGCATTAGGTACTAGACGTAATCTAGAGGTGCTTTAAATATGTAAGATGATTGCATGGATATATGCAAATCATACACCATTTAATGTAAAGGACTCTAGCATCCCTGGATTTTGGTATCTATGGATCCTATATAAGAGCTGGGATTTAGCTCAGTTGGTAGAGCGCTGTGCTGCAGTCTCTGACACCCCGAGTTCAATTCCCAGCACCGCAAAAATGGGAGAAGGGCCTGGCAATCCACTCCCAAGGCAATCCCAAAACAGTCAGCCATTGAAAACCCTATGAGGGTCGCTATGAGTCGGATACCGACGGCATATATTTGTACCAAAATTCATGACCAAAAGTATTATGGCAGCATTATTCTTAATATTTAAGAGTTAGAAGCCATTAAGAAATCCTGAGCAGTAGAATGGATAGTCCAACATTCCTTCGTAAAAGGGAATGCTACCCAGAAAGGAAAAAGAAAAACTAATACATGCAAAACCATGGATAAGTCTCATAGATATGACGTTGGCTGAAATAAGCAACACATGAGAGTATGTTCTCTGTGATCCTATTCATGCAACACTCAAAATCCATCTAGAGTGATATCAGACAAGATATTAGATGCTTTGGGGAGGGGAGTCATGATCAGGACAGAGTTCAAAAGAGGCTCTTGGGGTGCTGGTGATATTCTATATCTTGATGTGCATGATATACAAGTGTGTTCACTTTGTAAAAAACTCATCAAACTCTTCAATTAGGGGTATGCATGTTACTAGATCATATATGTTTATATACGATATATGATATAAGATATATATCATATTTTTAAATTAAGCAAAACACAGCATACAAATATTATGGAAGTTCATGATAGATATTGCCAAAGTACTTTTCAGAAACCCTATGAGGGCTGCTATGAGTTGAACCCAACTCCACAGCACCTAACAACTTTCAAGTGAAATTGTACCAATTCCCTTTGGCCAATATGAGTTCTGGGTACCTCTTAAATATGGAGCATGACCATTGTCAAAGACATTCTCTGGCTTTATCTTAACCTGATTTCATCCAACAAGCCAGCTACAGTGGATTCAGATAAAACTGTTCAACTCTCTTTCTACACCCGCTCCTTCTCCCTACCAATGCAGCAGGAAGGAGAGCAAGGGATGCATTTGAAAGAGACGCAGTCGCAGTGGGGTGAACCATGGGACTGGGCGTGGCCTGCACCTGCGCCTTCGTGGTGCTCAGATCCCTTCCTGAAAGCAGCCCCTGGAGAAGTGCAAGGCAGGAGCACTGAAAGTTGTGTAGCTTGGAGTCAAGCGTGCCGGGCCTGAACGCAGGGGTCTCTGCCTTAGCCCAGCTCTGCCACTACCTCACGCTGACCTTAGACAAGTGTCTTCTTTTCTCTGGGCAGCTGTTTACTAACCTGTAAGATGAAGGGCTCTGTTCGAGGGTCTCCAAGGCCTTCCTTCAGGGTGACCTGACTATGATCCCCTGGGACCCTGTAGGTATATAACCCTGTTTCCAACGCTCAGTGGGGCACATGTGGGTACCCGTACACATGAGCTGAACTTTTTACTCACCAGACTTCTCCTTGGTAAGGCCAACGTATCTGTAGTGAACATGCCAGGATGGGACTCTTGTAGGAGAAAAAGAGCGAGTCCTCCTATTTCTCTAGACGAGAAAGAACAGAAGAAAGTCCAGTGAGACCCCAGATGGTAGAAAGCTCAGGGATCTCCGGGGCAACTTCTTCCACCCTCACCGACCATCAGAATACCCCTCAATTCATGTCGTGCTTGGGGACAGACTTTCTGGTGAAGGTGCCAGGCTTCCTTTGCAGACAGATGTGAGCCGGTGTCATGGTCCCAGGGTCCCACAGCCGCTGGTGGGAACACAAGGATCGGGAGGCAGAGGGGCGAGAGAAAACACACACCCAAGACTGACGGATGACGAACTCAGCCTGGGACTTGCTCTTGGGAATGTGGAGTTGGGACTTGGCTTTAACTAAACCCAATCTCCAGGGCCCAGGGAGCCCTCCGTGACAAGCTCAGCACATTTTCTATGCTGATCACACTACCAGTACCTCCACTTTCACGAAATGAACCTGGGGGAGCCCAGCTCATCTCCCTCCCTCCTTTCTAGCAGGAATCCCCCACACACACCGCCCTGATCCTGCACCAGCCACATCCTCCCCGCCACCCCCATTCACTTCCGGTTTGAGGACCCCTCACTGCACCTGGGTGAAGCGCAGTGGGCTGGACCGTGGGGGCTCTGTAAGCCCACAGGAGGGTGAAGCATGGCCCTCTCTGCTCCCCACGTGGGCTTTGCACCCTGGAGACCATTTCCCCCTCCCTTGATTGGAAGCAAAGTTGAATTCATAATCTTGCCATTTTTCACAACCGCCCGCCTCCGAGCACGGAAAGGGGATCATTTTGGTAACCCCTATTCGGTAGCCAAGAATTAGCTAGGGAAACGCTGCTTCCCACTCTCTAATTGATGCCCCTGCCAAGGGCTCCAGGTATGTCGGATCCGAACACGCATCTCTGGGGAGCGGGTCCCGGGCAACACATCCTCCTAGGCCATCTGTGCTTCCTGCCACCAGCCGGCCTCCTGCGGGCCTCGGAACACTAATTTTCTTAATACCAAGCCATCTCTTTTTTTTGAAATGAAAAATGACTTGTTAAACTCCTCCCCGACCGCTTTTTCCCTCCCTCAGAGAGAAGCACAGTAAAGTAAACAAATGGGAGATGTAAAATGAAAACAGGGCCCCCCCCCCAGCACCTGCAGGGTTTTACCAGCTCACATTACAAAGCCCCATCTGAAGTGGCCCGCGAACTCTTTCCATTACAAATAGCCAGTTCTCTTGAAAGTCAGGCAAAAGCCAAATTAGTCAGATTACATCAGGATATATTTTCCTGGAGCAGAAGGCCTTTGGAAACACCTGCCTGACATATTTCAGACGTGTGCTGAGGCGAGCGGGCCCTCGGTGGGTTCCAGGGCTCGTCAAAGTCTCAACAAAAATGGGTGTTTTGCTCTGGCTGAGGAGCAGGGAGTGAGAGGGCTGCGTGGAATTTGAGTTGCTGCAGGCTGCCTTTCTGGCACCTCCTAGACGACAGGGTTTAACCAGCTCTTGTCCTGGTGCCAAGAGAGTCCCAGAACGGGGGGCAACCTGCAGCTGACCTTCCTTCACGGGGCAGATGTTGGGGAGAGATGTTGGGGTTTTGTGGCCCACGGTCTTAAAGGCCTGGACAGAAATGCTAAAACTGGGGAGGGGAGCGGAGTCAACAGACAGGCGAAGCAGGCAACCACACATCCAGTGGAGCCGACATCTGCAGGAAGGTAACTATGGGGGTTAAAACCAGGGCCCCATTGCTGTTGTTGTTAGGTGTCGCTGAGTCCATGTCCAACTCATAGCAACCCTGTGTATAATAGGCAGAACACTATTGTCAGTGCTACTCTGCTATTCATAGGGTTTTCAATGGCGGATTGATTTTTGGGAGTGGGTTGCCGGTCCTTCTCCCAAGCCTACAACACCTGGTGTTCCCAGGCGGTCTTCCATCCAAGGACTAACCAGGCCCGACCCTGTTTAGCCTCTGAGATCTGATGGGATCGGACACCACAGGGCTACAACTGCAGGCAGGGTCTCATATTCTCTCTCTTTTCCTATGATCTAATTAACATTCTGCCCTAAACAATCTTCCTAAATTCAGACTTGATTTTATTACCACTTAGTAACCACGGGTAATTGACTTTTCCAAACAATCCATGTTGCTGACAAAGTGCCCAGTCAAGTGGATTAAATAAATCATGGTAAATTCATAATCTAGAATATTATACAACCATTAAAATGAATGAGCAAGAACAGCAGGGACTCAGTTGCAAATACTTCGTAGATACATTTAGTAAAAAAAAACATCAAGTTGCAAAACAATATAGATGAGATCAGCCAGGCACGGTGGTGCACGCCTACAATCCAAGCAACTTGGAAGGCAGAGGCAGGAGGGTCACAAGTTCAAGGCCAGAGGCAGCCTGCATAACTTAGTGAGACCCTGTCTCAAGATAAAAAATAGAAAAAGGGCTGGAGGCGCAGCTCAGTGGTAGAGAACTTGCAAAGTATGCACCAAGCCCTGGGTTCAACCTACCTGTACCACAAAAAAAAAAAAAAAGAAAGAAAAGAAAAGAAGGAAGGAAGGAAAAAGAAAAAGAAAAAAGAAAAAAATGTATTTGAGATGCAGATGATCTTCTTTGTTAAAACGGAAGGGTTGACATACACATTTTTGGACACATATACACGTGTCAAAAAATATTTAGAAAATGAGCCAAGAGAAGCCAGGGCAAAGTATCCATAGTGACCACCCCTGGGGAGACAGTGGGGATGGGAGAAAAAAGAAACGTCATCCATTTTCTTATCTGGAAAACGCTTGAAATATTTATAATGAGAATGGAATCATGTATGACGTATGCAAAAAGAAATACTTAGCCTTCATAAAACAATGCAAAAAGGTGCATATTCAAAGATGCAGTGCTCCAGTTGAGTTCCTAAATTCAGAAAACTACAGAGTCCCCAGCTCCACGTGTGCAGCCCTGGGACCTTCCCAGGCTCAGAGTCACTGGATTTTCTTGCACTCTGATTGTTCTGTTGGCCAGCCATGCATGGTGGCAAGAGCGCGCAGGTCATGGAAACCATTCGCCAGCGATGGCATTGGGGTAGCCATGGAGCAGTGGGAAGCAAAAGCTCAGGAATCAAACAGCCTGGATTCAGGTCCTGACTCACTCACTCATGAGCAGTAAGACTCAGGACACCTTCCTTGAGCTCCCTGTGTCTACAGTGGAAGCTCCCTAGTAAGATGGTCATGGGAATTAACACAGTTAAATAAAAGCACTTAGCAGGGTGCCTGGCACATAGTGGACACTCTAGACTATGAATTATTATTGGCATTGTTGTTGCAGTTAGGTGCTGTCAAGTCGTGTCCGACTCATAGCGACCCTCGTAGGGTTTTCAATGGCAAATTGCTTCGGGATTGCCTTGGGAGTGGGTTGCCATGTCCTCCCATTTCTGTAGTGCTGGGACTCCGAACTCGGGACCTCAGTGACTGCAGAGTGGCGCTCTACCAACTGAGCTAAGTCCCAGCCCTCAAAAGTTGTTGTTGTTGTTAGGTGCCGTCGAGTCGAGTCCGACTCATAGCGATCCCCATAGGGCTTTCAGTGGCTAACTGTTTCAGGACTGCCTTGGGAGTGGGTTGCCATGTCCTTCTCCCATTTTGCGGTGCTGGGAATCGAACTCGGGACCTCAGAGACTGCAGCGCAGCGGTCTACCAACTGAGCTAAATCCCAGCCCATTACTAGCATATGACACAAAGAAAGGGTTTTCGTCTTACATGTGTATGTTCTAAACAAGTACCTGGTAGGCTCCAGTTCAGCATATGTTGCAGAAGAACATTTCTCCCTGAAATAAGGATGTGGGTTTTGTCCATTGGCAGAGCAAAGCCACAATAACCGCCCGTGAATAAATGAAACAGGACTAGGTTCTTGCGCACCCATCGGAGGCCTCTTTATTCTACAGAGAGAGCCAAGATACGTAGACCCAAGGCTGCCTTCAGGAGAAGCATCACAGTGGGTCCCCCAGAGGCCAAGCGCAGACAGCAAAGCCCAAGAGAGCTGCAGAGCCAAGGCTGGAAAGCCAAGGAGAAGAGGGAACGCGCCATCAGGGAGCCCAGACCTGGAGGTTTGCAGGGAGGAGGGTGGGGAGGACGGGGGAGTTCCAGCCCAGCTGCCGCACGGGGCTGGGGCATGCCAGCTGTTTTCAAGGGCCAGGATTGAGCTAAACGGCCAGGGTCTGCTTAAAGCCAGGAAATGACTGACCTGGAGAGAGGTGGAGGCGATCGATCGTCAAATGCACCACGCGCCCAACTGGCCACGGTCGTAACTGTGCAAACTCTGCCATTGGCCCCTTGGACTCCTTTGTCTCCTACATCACAGCCCAGATCGTCAGCACAGCTCCCCCGGGGGGGATTTTTATGGCTAGTGATGATGTAAGGAGGGCAGGGAAAACACAGCTGGCTCTGCGTACCGTTTACAGAGAGGCGCGGGGAGAATGTGCGCCTGTCCCCAGCCACCGGCCCTTTACAGCTGCTCAGCTCCCCTCCAGAGGCCGGGGGACCCTCACCACCTCTCACGGAAGGCAACACGTGGCGCAGACCAATGAGACATTTCTTTAGTTGAAAAAGAAAAAAAAATCAAATGTAGACATGTTTAAGGCACTGAGATGTTTGTGGTCCCCCTTCCCTACCCCGTCACCCCCCCTCCATCCTCGCCAACCTTGCTATTCCAGTCAGCCCTGCATATTCCCGGCTGCTGCAGCCTTAGGTTGAACCAAACACAAATTGAAAATATTCAGAAAAAAAATCATGTATACACTGAACAAATATAGAAAATATTCAGAAAAAAATCTGTGTGTGCACTGAAAAAATACAGGGTTTTCTTTTTTTTTCCCCTGGTCATTGTTCCCTAAGCAATATAGCATGTTGTTGTTGTTGTTGTTGTTGTTGTTAGGTGCTATCAAGTTGGTGTCCGACTCAGAGTGACCCTATGTACAACAGGCAAAATGGTATTGTTAGTGCTTCTCTGCTATTCATAGGGTTTTCAACGGCGGATTGTTTTTTGGGAGTGGGTTGCCGGGTCCTTCTCCCAAGCAATATAGCGTAGTAATCATTTGTGCAGCATTTACGTGGTACTGTTGTTAGGTGCAGTCCAGTAGGGTCTGATTCATAGGAATACTCACAGGGTTTTCAGTGGCTGATTGTTTCGGGGTTGCTTCAGGAGTGGATTGCCACATCCTTCTTCCATTTCTGAGGTGCTGGGGATCTAACTCAGGTCTTCAGAGAGTGCAGGGCAGCCCTCTACCCACTAAGCTAAACCCCAGCCAGCCCTAAATCATCTTTGGAAACTTATAACCCCTAATACAATGTAAGGGGCTGGGGTTTAGCTCAGTGAGTAGAGTGCTGCCTTGCACTCTCTGAAGACCTGAGTTTGATCCCCAGCACCTCAAAAATGGAAGAAGGATGTGGCACTCCACTCCCAAAGCAATCCTGAAACAACTGTTGTTGTTCTTAGGTGCCATCGAGTTGTGTCCGACTCATAGCGACCCTTATAGGGTTTTCAATGGCTGATTGTTTTGGGATTGCCTCAGGAGTGGATTGCCACGTCCTTCTCCTATTTTTGTGGTGCTGAGAATCGAACTCAGGACCTCAGAGACTGCAGAGCGGTGCTCTACCAACTGAGCTAAATCCCAGCCCCTCCCAAAACAATTAGCCATTGAAAACCTTATAAGGGTCACTATGAGTTGACACGACTTGACAGCACCTAACAACAACAACATATTTAATATATATGTTGCTGATTAACACTGAACTCACCATGGCTGACAAGACTCCAACTCACGCCTGAAGAAAGCTTTGCTGACGCACATGTTTTCTCCACGAGGCACAGCACAACCTTCTTGTGCTTAGGATCACGAGGCAGCCCTGCAGCACCACTTTGGGGGACATTTGAAACAGTGAAATCCCCCCAAAAAAGCCCATAACATGACTCTAAATCAACCTTGAAAAGGACACTCGGCCACAGGATGAGAGCTGGAATAAGAAGGCAAAGCATCATCTTGTTCAACCTCAGCCGAGAACGCGCACAACTCAGCATGTCCAGGAACTCATTTCTCACTGCTCCATAAATGATTAAAAAAAAAAAAAAAAAAAAAAGCCGGGCGCGGTGGCGCACGCCTGTAATCCCAGCGGCTTTGGGAGGCGGAGGCAGGAGGATCGCAAGTTCGAGACCAGTGGCAGTCTGTGTAACTTCGTGAGACCCTGTCTCAAAAAGTGAAAAACCGGGCTGAGGGTACAACTCAGTGGTCCAACAACTGCAAAGCATGCAAGCGCAAGGCCCTGGGTTCAACCTCCAGTACCGAAAAAAAAAAAAGTCTCCGCACTGATGTTGGCAAATAACTTTAGTAAGTGAATTCACTAGTAAGGAATCAGGAAATGACGAGGGTCAGCTATATAGGCGTCCCTCAATATCCACTGAGGATGAGTTCCCGCACCCCGGTGTGTACCAAAATCCAAGGGTGCTTAAGACCCTGTATAGTATTTTCTTTTAACCACGAACATGCTGTGAACCATCTCCACATTACTTATAATACCTAATACAATGTGTTATGGAACTGTATTGTTTTATACATATTATAAATACTGTCGGGCTGGGATTTAGCTCAGTTGGTAGAGCGCTGCTCTGCAGTCTCTGAGATCCTGAGTTCGATTCCCAGCGCCGCAAAAATGGGAGAAGGATGTGGCGATCCACTCCCAAGGCAATTTTGAAACAGCCATTGAAAACCCTATAAGGGTCGCTATGAGTCCGACACGATTCGATGGCACCTAACAACAACAACAACAACATAAATACTGTAGGTACCACACCGGATTACGCTGTATTGTTTAGAGAAGAATGGTGCTAAAAAGAAGTCTGCACATGTTCATCCCAGGTGCAATGATCAGAGCCCTAACTGTATTTCTGACCCACCGTTGGTTGACTCTCCAGATGGGGAAGCCATGGGTAAGAAGGGCAGATGGTGTGCGTTAGCACAGCCTACGCAACACCTCTTTCTCCTGTTCCCACCTGGGAGCTGAGTGAACTCAGAGGGGGCCTATGCCCTACAGAGCCAGTCCTGACGTCCCATCCCGCTGGCTGCGGGGATGGTCCAGAGACTGGCACAGGCCCCACGCAGTGGATTGGAGACCTCACAGAATTTTTTCTGCCAGAACTAGGAGGGAGGAATTTGGGGGTAGACCTGGAAAGGTGTGACTCTGGGCCTCTGATGGCCATGCTCTGTGCCATGCTGGTCACCTGCAGCAAGAAATAGTGTAACTGAGGGTGGGAAAGAGTGGGCGAAAAGTCAGGAATTAGATGATACCATCAAATCTGGATTGATTGATTATTTATTTATTTATTTATTTATTTATTTATTTATTTTAACCTCTGCCCTCGATTCTCCACGCTTCAGGATCTTTCCTCAAATCCCTTTCGGTTCTACTTCCTTTGGTTGCCTCTCACAGCCAAAAGCCCAGATGCAATGGTTTAGATGTGGTTTGTCCCTGCCAAAATTCAGGCTGAAATCTAAAATTCCAGTGTAACGATATTGGGAAGTGGTGGGACAATTAGGAGTTGATTTGGTCTTTAAGGGGCTGGGATTTAGCTCAGTTGGTAGAGCGCTGCGCTGAAGTCTCTGAGGTCCCGAGTTCAATTCCCAGCACCGCAATATGGGAGAAGGATGTGGCAACCCACTCCCATGGCAATCCCGAAACTGTCAGCCATTGAAAACCCTATGAGGGTCGCTATGAGTCAGACACGACTCGACGGCACCTAACAACAACAACCACATGGTCTTTCAGAGGGATTAATGCCTTTCTCAAGGAAATAGGTTCATTCTAGCAAGAGACGATTGTTCCAAAGCCGCCCTCCCTTCCTGTTTCCCCTCTTCCACATGCACGTGCTTGCGCTTCCCCTCTCCGCCATGAGTTGAGGCATCGCAAAGCCCCCCCCAGATGTTGTCACCTATCTTGGACTTTCCAGCCTCCAGAAGTATGAGCCAAGATAAAACCTCTTTTCTCTATAAACTACCCAGCCTTGGGTATTCTCTTGCAGCAACAGAAGCAAACAAAGGCACCAGACTAACGCTCCTTCTGAGGTCTCTCGTGATCTGGTCCCCATCTACCATCCCTTCTGTTGTTGTTGTTGTTAGGTGCCGTGGAGTCGGTATCCAACTCATAGCGGCCCTCATAGGGTTTCCAATGGCTGACTGTTTCAGGATTGCCTTGGGAGTGGATTGCCCGGTCCTTCTCCCATTTTTGCGGTGCTGGGAACTGAACTCGGGACCTCAGAGACTGCAGTGCAGCGCTCTATACCAACTGAGCTGAATCCCAGCCCACCATCCCTTCTAGCACACTCTTACTTCAAAAGTGTTGTCCCATGCCCAGACACCCTAGAGTCCCCTGCCTACCCTTGGCTGCTCCGCATCTGCCCAAGCCTGGCACCTGCCACCCCTCCTCCTCAGCTCAGCTTCACCCACCCTTTCTCTGACCCCAGGACAGGCTCTCAGTCTCCCTCTCTAGGGTTTCCGAGGCACCTAGACCAGCTTGTCTTTCGTCTCAGCTGTCATCACATGACATTGAACTCATCTGCACATAGACCCTGAGCACCTTAAGGGCAGAACCAGGTCATACATCATGGAGTCAGGTCCTGGGGCACTGGTGATGCCCAGTGGCAGGTGGCAAACTGCTGAGCTCTGGCCTGAAACCCAAAGTCCAGGCCTCCGAAACCACTTCTTTCCTGAGCCTAAGCAAATCTGCAGAATTATGAAAACCTTTCACTCCCAAAGAATGCCTTGTGGCTCAGAGAGCCCTTTCGCGTGCGTATTTTCGTTTGAGGTTCACAAGAGCCCCGCATGGCAGGTGTCTCATTCCCTCCCTTTGAGTCTCACAGGAGTAAAGCACTCCTGTCCTGGTCACATCACTCGCTGCTAACAGAGCAGGACACGGGATGCAGGCTACCTGCCCTCCAGCCCACTAGGCTCTGGACTGTGAAGGAAAGCTGTGGCCGGTTGACTGTTCCTGAGTCTCCGGAGGCCTGTCAGCTTCCTGTGACACTGGGGAAGAATCTGGTGGCTGGGCTCTGTGGCACATGCCTGTAACCCCAACATTCAGGATGTTGAGGCAGGAGGATCTTGAGTTCGAGGCCTGAGGCAGCTTGTGCAACTTAGCGAGACCTTATCTGAAGGTAAAAAATAAGAAAGGGGTTGGGGTGCGGCTCAGTGGTAGAGCATTTCCCTAGCATGTGGGAGCCCTGGATTCAATTGCCCAGCACAGGGAGGTGGAGGAGGAGGAGGAGGCGGAGGAGGAGGAGGCGGAGAGGAAGAAGAAGGGGGAGGGGGAGGAGAGGGAGGAGAAGGAAAATAAGAAGAGGAGGAGGGAAAGGAGGAAGAGGAAAAGGAGAAGAAAAAGAGGAAGAGGAGGAGGCGGCGATGGCAGCATCTGGTGGAAGTGTCCCCTGTGAGAGCGGAGTGGCCTGTCCTGTGCTACAGGGACTTGGACTACCTTAGAGGAGAGAGCATCCCGTTTTTTGGTAGCCCAACACAATGGGTATTTTGGTCACAAACTACACAGTGACTCAGCCTTTCTAAAATGTTTTTCACACATCTTAAATACCCCGCAGGCCTGTCTCATTTAACCCTTGCCACCAGGTAGCCACCTCACCCCTGTTCTCCTGGGAATGTCCCCATGTTGAAACCACAAGTCTCCCATCCCAGGCACTCTCTCAATCCCAGACAAACCGGGAAGGCTGGTTGCCACACCTCTCAACAATGAATGAGGCAGGTATTGGGATCACTCCCATTTTACAGAGGAGGCAACTGAGGCTCAGAGAGGGCAAGTGACTGTCAAAGGTCACGCAAAGAATTCATGACCAAGCCAAAAAGACGAACAGAGTCCCTGTGACTCAAGAGCTCACAACACCCTCAACTAAACCCCTGTTCTCAATCAGCCCATCAATCAGCCATGCAGAGGGTGCCAGCCAATAGAGGCCTCTTACACAAAGAGCAAGTGTCAGGGCCACGAACGTGACACAGCCATGGAAGGGAGAAACAGCACCATCCACCAGCCACCACAGTTCTCATCAGACCCTAACTACAGTTGTGACTCCACAGAACTTCAGACCATCTGGTGGAATGAGAAGCTTGGCAGATGTTTTCCCCCACCAAATTGGCCACTGATTTCACTGTAACTATGTCCTTGTTGTTGTTAGGTGCCGTCAAGTCGGTATTTGACTCAGAGCGACTCTACATACAACAGGCGAAACACTATTGTCAGTGCTTCTCTGCTGTTCATGGGGTTTTTAATGGCAGATTGATTTTTGGGAGTGGGTTGCCAGGTCCGTCTCCCAAGCCTACAGCCCCTGGTGTTCCCAGGCGGTCTCCCATCCAAGTACTAACCAGGCCTGACCCTGCTTAGCTTCTGAGATCTGAGGGGATTGGATGCCACAGGGCTATGGCTACAAGCAACTATGTCCTTGTTGTTGTTGTTTTTAGGTGCCATCGAGTCATATCCAACTCACAGCGGCCCTCATAGGGTTTTCAATGGCTGACTGTTTCGGGATTGCCTCAGGAGTGGGTTGCCACGTCCTTCTCCCGTTTTTGTGGTGCTGTGCATCGAACTTGGGACCTCAGAGACTGCAGAGCGGCGCTCTACCAACTGAGCTAAATCCCAGCCCAACTATATCCTTAGCTGATGTAAAAACAGGTCAATTAATCGAGTTCTATTAGCCGGGCGCAGTGGTGCATGCCTGTAATCCCAGCAGCTGGGGAGGTAGAGGCAGGAGGATCGCAAGTTCAAGACCAGAGGCAGTCTGTGTAAGTTAGCGAGACCCTGTCTCAGAGAATGGGCTGGGGGTGCAGCTTAGTGGTCCAGGCCCTGGGTTCAACACCTAGTACCGAAAAAAAAAAAAAAAAATCAAGTTCTATTGGCAATACAGGGGAAAGAGAAAATGAATAAAGCTGGTTGCCTGCAAGGGATGACCCAGTGGAGGACTGAGTCTGGTTGGTCATCTCACTACCCTGGGGGTCCGTGGGAGAGCAGGGCAAAACTAGTTGAGGAACCCGGTTGCCTTGTTGCCGAGGTCTGTGCGTGGCCCCTGTCCCCTCCACTTGAAAAGACGACATCGAGTGAAGGGTGGGAGTTGGGCATTCTCACGTTATGTAACTATCGCCCTGTTAACCGCTTGCTGGGAATCGTTATTTTCAAAGGCCTCCGAGTCGCATTATGTAAGAGGCACTGGCTCACGCCTTATGAGCAGACTAAGGCAAAAATGACATTTAAGGTATTGCACAAGTTTTCAAACGAGTGGCTCTACAAATAAACAGTGATTTTTAAGAGAAAGGGGAAAAAAGCCTTCGGAAACCGAATAAGGATGTGACAGGGGCCAAGCAAGATGAAAAGGATCGGTTTAAAACTGTGGTGAGCCACCTTCTGAGGTTTCCGAACACTCCAATCCGGAACAGTTCCTCCCACAGAAGCAAGGGCCACATTCTCCCCAGTAACAATCAGGAGCTCACCCTCCCTCCGCCCCAGCCCACTGCCACCACTAAATCGTTTGGATTCACTGACTAAGAGGGCTCCAGCCAGACCCCCCGCAACAAGTGAGGAATCGTCCTTTCTTTCCGTGGTCCTGTGAATGAACCCAGCCCAGGTGCCTGGCCCCTGTCACCTGGGAAGAGCTCAGAGCCCCAGAGCAGGCGACAGACCCCTTCTGTCCTTGCTACACTCAGCTCCTGCCAGCTTACCCCTTGTGATTGTTAGGTGCCATTGAGTCAGGTCCAACTCATGGCCACTCTCTTAGGGTTTTCAATGGCTGATTGCTTGGGGATTGCTTCGGGAGTGGATTGCCACGACCTTCTGTTTTTGCAGTACTGGGGATCCAACCCACATCCTCAGAGAGTACAAAGCAGTGCTCTACCAACTGAGCTGAATCCCAGCCAGCAGACCCCTTAGAGCAGCCAATCATGGGCACTTCCTGTCTGCCGGCCATGTTTAAGCAACTCACACAGTTGGCTTCCATATCTGTGGGCTCTGTGTCCATGAATTTGACCAGCCATGGATGGAGAACATTCAGAAAAAAGTTGCAACTGTATTGAACATGTGCAGATGTTTGTTTTTTTGTTTTTTTTTTTTTTGTCATTATTTCCTAAATAATACAGTCTAACAAGAATTTACATAGCATTTGCATGGCATTAGGTGTTAGAAGCAATAGAAAACATACAGGAGAATACGTTTGGGTCATAGGCAAATGCTATGCCATTTTCCAGATGGGACTTGAGCACGTGTGAATTTTGGTATCCTCAGGAGTCCTGGAACCAGTCTGCCACGATGTTAAGGGACTACCATATCCTAAGGGACTACTATATTATCTCACTTAATTCTCAAAAAAACTTAGTGAAAGATGCTATTATCAAACCCAATTTAAGATGGAAGAGTAAAATGCCTTGCTCCCTGGGCTTACACTGGTAGAACTGGGCTCTGAAACTAGAGATCCCATTCTAGAACCAAGGCTCTGCTCTTTGTGGAGTGCCTGATCTCAACATTGAAATCTCCAGCCATTGCTCCGTACTCTGCCTCCAACTGCCTCAAGCTCTGCTTCTTTAAGGAGACTACCCACCCCCCAGGATCCTAACCTAAGACTGAGCAGAAGTTCAGTGTGCCCTGGCCTCTGGGGGCAGGTTTGGGGAGAGTTTTGGCTAGAGGAGAGAGGAGATATTTGCAAACCGCAAAGAAGCAAGTCTTAAGAATTTGCATCTGTGTCCTTTCAAGAGTGGAGCTAAACTCCAAAATTAAGAAGAGATAAGAAGTGTCAAAATGCTTCCACTAGCAAATAAAATAAAAGCCAACCTAAAGAGGCCTAATCTACAGCTGTAGCTCTGTGGCATCCGATCCCGTCAGATCTCAGATGTTAAGCAGGGTCAGGCCTGGTTAGTCCTTGGATAGGAGACCACCTGGGAATACCAGGTGCTGTAGGCTTGGGAGGAGGACCCGGCAACCCACTCCCAAAACTCAATCTGCCATTGAAAACCCTATGAACAGCAGAAAAGCATTGACAGTGTTTCGCCTGTTGTACGCAGGGTCACTATGAGTCAGATACTGACTCGATGATACCTAACAACAACAACAACAAAGTGGCCTAAGACAGTCAATGTGTCTGCTCATATAAGAACAAATTCTATGAGGGACCATAGGAATTTTATCAGGGTCTCAACAATGTCACCAAGGATTCGGGGTCCCTCTGTCTTCCCATCCACAGTCCACAGTGTCAGGGTCTCTTGTGTTGGCAGGATGGTCATCAGTAGCAACCGTGGTGGGTGCACCCTCAGTACTTTCACTGTGACAGAAAGAACAAGAGCCGGCTTTCTGGGACTCTAAAGGCAGTGGGGAAGCCCCTCCTAGCCTGTCTGGAGGTGTCCCAACCCCAACACAGACCTCCGTGGAAGCAGGCAGGGCCCTGCATCCTCATCTACCCAGCAACATTTCAGAAGGTCCCCAGTGGCGATGACATTGGTAAGGCACCACACTCACATAGTTTTGGGGGCAGCAACATTATTAAGGCAATCATTGTTATTAGGTTGTTAGGTGCAGTCGAGTCGGTATCTGACTCATAGTGACCCTCGTAGGGTTTTCAATGGCTAGCTGTTTCGGGATTGCTTTGGGAGTGGATTGCCAGGCCCTTCTCCCATTTTGCAGTGCTAGGAATTGAACTCGGGACCTCAGAGACTGCGGTGCAGCGCTCTACCAACTGAGCTAAATCCCAGCCCAAGGCAATCATGGAATCCTCTAAACGGACCATTTGTGGGTTCATGTGAGACACCTCCAAGGATCCCAGAAATAACCAGAGAGACATCATGGAGCCCAACGTCCTACGTTGTCTTAGTTATAATAAATGTCTGTGAAACGTGAACACATTTGCAACATAAAACTGGAGGCTTCCAGGGAAACTAGTTTACATTGGCTTTACCAGTGCTTTTGGAACCATTTGTACCTCCACCTGACCCAGGGCCTTCTCCCAGTCAGGACTGTCCCCTCCGGCTCTTTGCAATGGGTAAGAGCCACCCTCAGCCGCCACAACCTGTTCCAGATGGTTAATTATCTTTGCTTCCCAGTCAGGAGAGGCTCAGACACCAATCAACTGAATTAATTCATTAACCGGCCCAGCCCAAGGGGTGTCCAAGGGTGTCGGCTTCAGTAATCGAGTTTCCAGTCTGGTTCCCGTCATCTCCATAACCCCACTTCTTCTTCCTTCAGCCTCTTAGCCTTCTGCTTGACTCTACCCAGATAGTGTCACTGGGGAAATGGAAAGGCCAGGACACGAACACCCGACACAGCCAGTCAGCAGGCAAGGAGAACCCTAACATCAGACGTTGGGGAATCTGAGCCACTCGCAGAACCAAAGGACTCACTCCTGCATCCGAGGACAGCCCACCGCGGAGACCCACCCTGGCGGCTGCCCTTGACAAAGACTCCTTGCTTGAACCAACTTTGTCTGGCTCCTCGGAGCTCTCTTCTAAACTACATCCAGATCTGCCCTCGTGGGCAAAGGTCTTAGCAAGAATCCCGCTAAGTCTGTTTAGCAAGAATTCTGCCATCCTTGTTTTGTTGTTGTTGTTAGGTGCCATCAAGTCGGTATCCAACTCATAGCGACCCTCATAGGGTTTTCAATGGCTGACTATTTCGGGATTGCCTTGGGAGTGGATTGCCAGGCCCTTCTCCCATTTTTGCAGTGCTGGAAATTGAACTCGGGACCTCAGAGACTGCAGCACAG